>SJXQ01004835.1:19173-46496 GCA_006408695.1 Aepyceros melampus | reverse complement strand
ACACATGAAAAGATGCTCAACATCACTCATTATCAGAGAAATGCAAATCAAAACCACAATGAGGTACCATTTCACACCAGTCAGAATGGCTGCGATCCAAAAGTCAACAAGCAATAAATGCTGGAGAGGGTGTGGAGAAAAGGGAACCCTCTTACACTGTTGGTGGGAATGCAAATTCATACAGCCACTATGGAGAACAGTGTGGAGATTCCTTAAAAAACTGCAAATAGACCTGCTTTATGACCCAGCAATCCCACTGCTGGGCATACACACCAAGGAAACCAGAATTGAAAGAAAGAGACACGTGTACCCCAATGTTCATTGCAGCACTGTTTATAATAGCCAGGACATGGAAGCAACCTAGATGTCCATCAGCAGATGAATGTTTAAGAAAGCAGTGGTACATATACACAATGGAGTATTACTCAGCCATTAAAAAGAATACATTTGAATCCGTTCTAATGAGGTGGATGAAGCTGGAACCTATTATACAGAATAAAGTAAGCCAGAAAGAAAAACACCAATACAGTATACTTACACATATATATGGAATTTAGAAAGATGGTAATGATAACCCTGTACACGAGACAGCAAAAGAGACACAGATGTATAGATGTATACAGTATTGTAAAGCAAAAAAAAAATGTGTGACTTTCTCAATGTTTCTCAGTGATGGAAAGCCCTCAATCACCTAAGCCCCATGGTGCCACCTTTTCCTTCTAACAGTCCTGTTATCTCAGCTGTTTGGCAGAATTAAAAGGAAAAGTTTCACCAGCTGACAATGTCTAGAAGGCATGTGGCCATGGCACAGGACAGTAGCTGCAAGATGTTTTCTTCTGAATCTAACTAGGAAGCCATGGAGCATGAGAAACCCTTTCCTAGACAGTGTGAAATGAAACAGGAAAATACACTCCAATTACTGTCCCGCATAAATATCCAAAGGGAACACAGCGCATCAGTCAGGAGGCTATTGTCTCCCTAATTAAGTTCCAAATTGGAAATGGCAACTTGTTTTCTTCCTCCATAATAGTTCTCGAAATAAATTGTCTTCTCTGGCTGTCTGCTGCTCTCTTGAGGATTCGGTTATTTAGGGATAAAGAACTTGCGGTTGTGAAAAGCATGGGTTACAGCCAGCTCCCTGCCTGAGAGAGAAAATGGAAATGAGCACTGGGGTTAAGACATGCTGAAAATCAGATACGTTTCAACAATTCATTTGTGGTGATTTGGATACGCTAGAAGCCTTTTATATATTTTATATACATCTCTTATAATTTAGACTATTGACCTGGCCCACTCTAATGAATGACTTTGCTTCCTGAGCATCACAAATGGAATGTTTGATACCTCTTCTTAAATTATCTTGATAGGTGTTCAAAATAAGAATTTATTTGGGGATTTAAGAGAAAAACTTTCATTAGTGTTAGTTAATCTTTACCATAATTTCACATTTTCTATGTATTTTTAGAAAAAAAAAATTTACCTTCAGAATGTTTCCAGAATTCAACTTTACAGAATTTGATGCTGAAATATATATAATATATATATTTATATATAAAAATATATATTTATATTTATATTTTAAATATATATTTTTTTTCCTTAAAGATTTCCTCCAATTATGAAATACCTTCTATGATTTTCCTTAAGAGAATGTTACTGTGTTTAAGCCTTGTCAATAAAATATCTCACTTGTAAGGTAAAAAATTCAGGGGTGGATGTTGGATGAATAATCTGTCCCAAATTTGTTTACTTATTTTTAGTATTTTTGTCTTTTATTCATAGAACCTGCTTTCATCTTGAGAATGGTTATCAACTCATTACCATCTGTGAATATGGTCATGAAATGATATCTTTATTTTGGTCCTAAACTAATTTTTTCTGAGCCCTCTCAAAGTGTTTTTAAATTACTAAGGATGTGAATCGTTCATGGTTTCTAATGTATTGATATTGTCCTTAGGAAGGTTTGTTTACTTTGTGGTCTATATATTACTTAAATCTTACGTATCATAAGTGATTAGAAGATAGTATGTCATAGATTTTTAATCTTAATATTCTGTCTTATTATAGTATAAATAATAACATAATATTTTAACAAAGTGAGTTATGAAAACTAAAGACCTAAAACACTAAGAAGCAAAAGCTTGAGATACCTTTAAATGAAAGTTACAGAAACTTATTTCTCAAGGAAGGTTATATATATCAATGTCATTTTCCTGAGCATAAATGATTTTGGTCCTAAACTAATTTTTTCTGAGCCCTCTCAAAGTGTTTTTAAATTACTAAGGATGTGAATCGTTCATGGTTTCTAATGTATTGATATTGTCCTTAGGAAGGTTTGTTTACTTTGTGGTCTATATATTACTTAAATCTTACGTATCATAAGTGATTAGAAGATAGTATGTCATAGATTTTTAATCTTAATATTCTGTCTTATTATAGTATAAATAATAACATAATATTTTAACAAAGTGAGTTATGAAAACTAAAGACCTAAAACACTAAGAAGCAAAAGCTTGAGATACCTTTAAATGAAAGTTACAGAAACTTATTTCTCAAGGAAGGTTATATATATCAATGTCATTTTCCTGAGCATAAATGTAGCATAGAATATACTGTGTTAAAAAATTAATCCAACAAGTTACTGTCAAGTATAAGAATACAAATAATAAGTATGTTATTATTTGAAAACTTATTCTAATTACTTTGGATTTTTCTTTTTGCATATTTCCTCTTTTTTAAAGTATAGTTGACTTCCAACCTTGATTGATCAGAAAGGCTCTCTGTTGAAATATGTTTTCATGTAAAAGTATAAAATCTCCTAGTACCTCTTTTGCTGTTTTGGAGAGTTCCATGTTTGTGTGATCAACAATTTTAGAGTTATTAAAAACTTGTAAAATTCTGCAAAGACCCATTTGTCTCCCCGCTTCCCACTTTGGATTTTATTTTGGAGTTCCCCACTCCCCTGCCCCAAACTTAGGCATTACTTTTTCTTTGAGACTTACATGCATTTGTTTATTTAGTCATCAAAATAATCCTGCTGATTAAAGTTCATTTATCAATTTGATACCACAGAGTTTCAGAAACTTTAGTAATTGGACAAAATTGCATGTATGCAACATCATGTGCATTTAAAACATACACTAAGAAGTGAGACAGATACAATTTGAAATTTCTCTTAGACATTTGTTTTTGGTTATTGATTATGTTTCACAAAGTATCCATTTTTCTTCAACTTCATTGTGGAAATTTGGGTTTCTTGGCAATTGGTGACACTTTTAAGGTAAACCTCTAGATTTTAATTCACAACTCATAAAGCAGAGTGAATTATAAAAGATAAATAGCAAGACTGACCATTCATATTTGAATTGATATAATAAAACTATACTGGCACAGGTGGGAAGTAAGGAGTGGTGTTGAGGAACACCACTTTTGCTCACAGGTGTTTTTTAACATTCCTGAACACTTTATGTTCACAAATGGAGTGGGATGAATGAAAAACCTAGGTTAGTTAGTGATGGGCAGTATAGATGAAGTTTCCTTCCATATACTATTCCCAACCTGAGCTATTACAGTTCATCTAATGCTATCCAGTGAGTATGAAATAACTGATGGAGATAAGGCATGACATTTTCATCTGAGGCTTCTAATTATTTTCATATACAGCTCAGCCTTTTTAGATATCATGTCAGGTTCACCTAAAACCAAAAGAGCAATGAAACAAATTGACACCCTCTTTTTCTGTTAAATCAAATATAATGACATTCATTTGCCTAACCTTGGAAGCAGACTATATTAGGAAGCAGAGCACTATCTAAACTTTAAGATAAATCTAAAATCTATACCTAAAATATAAGCAGGCCTAATAACTACTCTGGTGGTGACTGACAAGTAAAAAAATTCCTCTTGAATTTCCCTGTAGTTCAATTTAATTCGTATAGGCTAATATATAAATTTTCTTCTTTCTTGTCTATGTGAATACTTAAGGTTAACTATTCGTGGAAACAGGTTATTAAAGATCCTGTTTAAATGTCTGTAAATACTATGTTGTCTCATAACAGGAATGTACCCTGAGGTTTCAGTAAATAAGCTATATATTATGATATATATAACCAAAGTTTTGTAATCTTCATACAAGTCCAGTGAATTAATGGCAGATTTAGTTTCAGATGAGAATGTACAAATTAACATGAGTGATCAGACAGTACAGTATTCAATTCTTTGCTAAAATATACTTTTTTATAGCATTTTCAATTATCAGGGCAAACTCATGTGGAACTCTTTTCTAGCTTTCTTCACAATGTGTTAGTGTGATAGGTATGTGTATTTCTGATGAAAACTCAGAAACTTAAGCTTCTTGCTCAGTAAGCCTGACTATCAGTTACTGCACTCTTTAGGGGTCACAAGCCTAGACTATGTTGTAGATTTTCTTGAAAGATCTGTTCAGTTGTACTTTGGACTAAAGATATTTTGGTTGGTGAATATGCTATTTGTGTTGGGAAAATGCTTATCTGTGCAATGGTTTTATGATAACAACCAGTGATGATAAATCCAGGTAAGCTGATAAGCTTTTTTGCTATCGATAGGGTGGCTTTGATCTTTTTCTTTGCATGAAATGGACCTTTTCCCAGACATATTCCTTAATATAATTAGTTACATGTACATACAGCTGTGTGTGTGTCTATGGGTCTGTGTGTCTAAGACAGGCAGGCATGAATCGTATTACACTCTCTCATAAGAATGAGTTATGGTTGAAATATCAAATTCACTCCTCCAGAATATGAAAAAACATGGGACAGATGAGACTATTGATTCCACAATGTCACATGGCATGTGAATTAGTCACTAATGCAGTTGGAAAACTCAAACAATAGCTTTTGAGATTGCTGTTATATGTTTGGATAGATCCTCAAGGTTTTATAGATGAATTCACTAGCTTCAGATTCACATTTTATTTCAGAAGAGAGCATTGCAAGATTATTTTTTGTTTTATTTTTCGTCAAATCAACTATATTTGAAAGGAGTTTGCATATAACATAGTCTGTAGTTAAACTGGAAAATACATTCTAGTTTTCAAATAAGTAACAAATTAACCAAGATTTGAGAAATTTCTCTTAGGTGGAATTTTTATAAGCTATACTGGGGAATGATATATAGTGTTTGAAGCATTTTCGGTATCACTTGTGATATAAAACTAATAGGATGGAAAATTACTTTAGAAGAGAGTGAGTTCCATGTTAGTTAATTGGCCCTTTTTATTTAGAAGTATTCAATAACTGAATGACAGTTGGGGAATTCAGCATTTATGATGCTGAAATAATATCTCTATGTAAAAATCTATAAACAGGTGTCTTTTTAGTACATAAGTGGAATATATTACATGGTAGCAGGAGGCAAATTTTTTTTCAGGTTTTTTTTTTAAAGTATATATTATTGGGTATCTCAAACACTGTGAAATCACAATAGTTTACTTTTATTGTCATTATTTTTATTTCTGACTTTATGAAAAGTAAGATTTTCCCCTTTAATTTTCTCCATTAACTTTATTCTTAAATATTAGTAAGTTCAAGGAAGATAGAAGCTTTGAAATAGGCAAATAAAACATCATTTTAGAAAACAGTGTTCCTTGATATATTAATTTTCTACATCCCTAAAATAACTGTTTTAAATTAAATTATTAGTAAATTATAAATTCTACATATATCATGTATATCTATATCCATACAGCAATTTTAATTCATTTTTGACAGTTGCTAATAAATTTGCTTGGAAAATGGAATACATTAAGATTGTGGTAAAATCTACTAATTGGAGAATTTGGTCAACAGTAGGGGAAGCTCCCCTTGTCCCTTTTGTCTTTTTCAGCCCTCTTCTCATTGTTCAGAATTAAGAAGTACTGAGCAACTATCTTTAAGAATAAACAACATCTTCTTCCAGAGTCAGATGAAGAGCTTTGAGCACTCTTAGTGATACAAAGCACTCTCCAGTACGTAATTTTAAATAGAAATAATGCTGAACGTAATGTAGAAAAGGTCTTGATTTTTAAGTATATAACAAAGTTAAAAAAAAAAAAAGAACAAACAACAAAATATTGACTCAGTTAATCCCCAAAGGCTTTTTTTTTTTTTTTAACTTCCATGCCTAGTCAGGTCAGCTTCTTTCTTTCACTATAGTACGGTTGTGCCAGTAGTTGGTGACAGCTTTCTGAACCCCCTGGCGAGTAGTTCTTTCTACACCTTTTAGCTAAAGTTTGTTTTTCCTGGATGGCCTCCTTCTACTCTTCCTCATTCCTTTCCTCAAACTTCCATTGATCTTTGCTACTTATTATTCTTCATTTCCCTTCAATCCCACCCCTTCTCCAGAACTGACCTCAGTTTACTTTCAGCTGCTTCAGCCTAGAATATGAATGTGTTAGCAAGTATCCTCTGCCTCCTTATCTTCCATCTTAAATTAACTTTTCAGTCAATGTTAGATAGTCCATTCTAAAGGAGATCAGCTCTGGGTGTTTTTTGGAAGGAATGATGCTAAAGCTGAAGCTCCAGTACTTTGGCCACCTCATGCGAAGAGTTGAGTCATTGGAAAAGACTGTGATGCTGGGAGGGATTGGGGGCAGGAGGAGAAGGGGACGACAGAGGGTGAGATGGCTGGATGGCATCACCAACTCGATGGACGTGAATTTGAGTGAACTCCGGGAGTTGGTGATGGACAGGGAGGCCTGGCGTGCTGCGATTCATGGGGTCGCAAAGAGTCAGACGTGACTGAGCGACTGAACTGAACTGAATAATGATAATGACAAAGTTGGTATATATTTAGTGCTTACTTGTACCTAGTCTAACCCAAGTGCTTTATATGGATTTGCTCATAGGATTCTTTCAACAACATCATGAAGTAGCTGCTTCAGTTATCTCCAATTTATAGCCTAAGAAACTGAGGCTTACTGTGGTCACCAAGTTAGGAACTGGCAGAAATGAAGTCTGAACGAGGGTTATTGTTCTGCAGAAGCCTCATATCTGTGTAGGAGGGATTTATCATCTACAGAGGCAGGGTATCTAACTAGTGAAAAAAAGATATCGATACCTCTAAGTTTTCTTACCGTTTATAGGGATCCTCACTCCATGACCACATCCAAATTTACACTCCATTAAATAGATGTTTATTGATCACCTACTGAGTCTTAGGCAGTATTCTAAGTATTGAGGTAAGCAATGAACAAAACTGATTAAGTCACAAATATGCCATTTTCATTCTAATGGGAATGAGCGGTGATTGTACAAATATAATATGTATAGTAGAAGTAAGTTCTATTAAAAAAATAAAGCAGGATAAATAGAAAGAATGTAACTGTGCAGATGAATAGCATTTTTCCTGTTCATTTCTTCAAACAATCCTGTAAAAAAAAAATGATAGTTTCATTGTTCATCCCCTTTAATAAAGAGATGTTTGAATAGAGACCAAAATAAAGTGAGGAAGTTGAGCCATTAAAATATCTGAAGAAAGAGAATTACAGGTAGAAAAAACAGTATATACAAAGCACTTGATGTGGAAGTATGTTCTTGATGTGGAAGTATGTTCTACTTGATGTTTGTAAGGACAGCCAAGGACTAGATTGAAATGAACAGGGGAGAAATAATAGGAGAAGAGATCAAGGATGGAGAGAAGTCACAGGTCATAACAAACCTTGTAGGTCATAAGCAAGCTCTTCAGAATTTGCTTGGAGAGATATAAGAAGCCACAGAAAGCTTTTGAACAGATTGGTTGAGTTATCTTGCTGCTCTGGGGAGAATAAAGTCTAGGGAGTAAAGAATCTACAGGAACCTATTGTAATAATCCAAGTGAAAGATTCAGGTGGTATAGAATAAAGCAGTTGTAAAGGTGGTCATTGTATATGTATATGTGTGTGTACATAGAAATACACATTTATACCACCAAACTTTTTAATTGAAAATGTCTCTGCTAGACAGCATATTAAAAAGCAGAGATATTACTTTGCTGACAAAAGTCCATATAGTCAAAGATATGGTTTTTTTCAGTAGTTAGGTATGTGCGCCTGTGAGAGTTAACAACCATAAAGAATGCTGAGCACTGAAGAACTGATGCTTTTGAATTGTGATACTGGAGAAGACTCTTGAGAGTTCTTTGGACTACAAGGAGATCAAACCAATCAATCCTAAAGGAAATCAGTCCCAAATATTCATTGGAAGGACTGTAGCTGCAGTACTTGGGCCACCTGATGTTAAAAGTCAACCCACTGGAAAAAGACCCTGATGCTGGGAAAGACTGACACAGGAGGAGAAGGACAGCAGAGGATGAGATAGTTGGATGGCATCCCTGACTCAGTGGACATGAATGTGAGCAAACTCCAGGAGTTAATGAAAGACAGGGAAGCCTGGCGTGCTGCAGTCCATGGGGTCGCAAAGAGTTGGACACAATTTAGCGACTAAACAACAATATAGTGTGTGTATGTGTATACACACACTTGTCAGGCAAAGAAAAGAGAGCAAATGTATCATAAAGGGAAATGTTGCAGCACCCTTCACTAGAGGTACACACACACACACACACACACACACACACACACTTACATACCCCCAAACTTTTTATTGAAATGTAGTATTCATATATAAGACACATGCACCATAAGTGTACGGCTGGATGAATTTGTTTTACTGAGCACTGAAAGAAAGAAAGAAAGTGAAGTCGTTCAGTTGTGCCTGAGTCTTTGCGACTCCATGGTAGGCTACAGCCTACCAGACTCCTCTGTCCATGGGGTTTTCCAGGCAAGAATACTGGAGTGGGTTGCCATTTCCTTCTCTAGGGGATCTTCCCAACCCAGGGAGTGAACCCAGGTCTCCCACACTGTAGGCAGACGCCTTATCAGGGAAGTCCTTACTGAGCATTAGTACAACTAATCCTCATATCAAGAAACAGAATGTTACAACTTTAGAAGCCTCCTTATGCTACATTCTAGTCATTACCCCTAGCACCCTTGGCAAAGATAAGCGCTGTTCTAAAACAGAGGTTGGCAAACTCTTTCTGCAAAAGATCAGATAGTAAATATTTTAGGCTTTAAAGGCCACATGTAGTTTCTGACACACACTGTTTTTCCCAACTGTCTTTATAGTTTTGTTATGTGTATAATTCTCTGCTGGAAATAAGAATGCCATTATAATTTTGAGAGCCTTCCTCTTCATTCTTCTACTTCCCAGAAGAATATAAAATTTTGAGTTTATAATCTTTCATTTCTGACTTATAACCCCTCAGATGAAGCACCTTTTGATCTAGAGATTTGGACTTTTTCCCAAAAAAAAGGTACCTGTCGCACTCCCCATCCCTAGCATATAATGTGACTCAGTGACTCAGTTTTGTCTTCGTTGGATTGTCCTATATATCAAATATTTAGTTATCAAATGTTTTAGAATGCAAGCACTATTCAAATATTGGTCTCATTTTAGGAAATTAAACAGGTCCACTACGTTTAGATTGCTCAGGTTTCACAGTACTCAGAGAACCAGATATTTCTAATGTTATACCAGAGGCTGTCCAATCCTGGGACAGTCTTTATCTAATCCAGAAGTATACTTTCCTCAGAACCAATATTTTAAAAGAAAAAAGGGACTTGACTACCAAGAGAGTTCTGGATACTTGGAGGGATTTCCTAGAGATATTGCAGCACCCTTCACTAGGGATTTAGTGACATGCCTTCATGATACATTTGCTCTCTTTGTCTGGCAAGTAATCAGCTTTTAAGAATGTATGAGGCCAATAGTATTGATAGGGATCCCCAAGACCACCTTCAGTTTCAGGGATTTCCTAGGAGAGCTCATGGAGCTCTGAAATCTGTTAGGGTTTATTAAAGTGAAAGGATACAGATTAATATCAACAAAGATGAAAGCCATGTAGGGCAGAATCCAGGATAGACTAGGTGTAAGCTGCAAGGAGATCCAACCAGTCCATTCTGAAGGAGATCTGTCCTGGGTGTTCTTTGGAAGGAATGATGCTAAAGCTGAAACTCCAGTACTTTGGCCACCTCATGCAAAGAGTTGACTCACTGGAAAAGACTGTGATGCTGATAGTGATTGAGGGCAGGAGAAGGGGATGACAGAAGATGAGATGGCTGGATGGCATCACTGATTCGATGGACATGAATCTGAGTGAACTCAGGGTGTTGGTGATGGACAAGGAGGCCTGGCGTGCTGCAATTCATGGGGTCACAAAGAGTTGGATATGACTGAGCGAATGAACTGACTGACTGAAGCTTCTAGTTGGCCTTCCTAGAAGTCTCTAGGAGTCTCTCACACCAACTAGGAGTCTCACAGCATCTAATTCTTCAGCAACACTATGTGACAACACATATGGGTTTTCTTAAGCCAGGAAGTACACCCAAGACTTGATGTCTAGATTTTTTTTTAATTTGGGCTTGGTTATGTAGACATGGAGTGCCCATGTGGTTGACCTTTTTCTCCAGTCCCTCTGAATGTCAAACCAATACCATGTGATCCAAAGCCCCCAACATAAGTTACATTGTTAGCATAAACTACCTAGCTTAGCTGAAGGTACCAGATAAATGAAGACACTCTTTGAGGCAGAATTTTTCAAAGGCTTAGAGGTTGTTTTTCAGGAGCCAGTCAAGTACCAAACCTCTATTTGAAAAGTGTGGGGTTTGAAAACCTCAGATCCACTGATCAATCCTTCCCTATATAAGTAAACTTTATAACTCAAAACTAGGGTTAAATTTCATGCAAGATATCTGTGCATAGGTTTCTCAAGCTCAAATTTGAGATTAAAATATTACCTTACATATTGAAAGAGCTGTTTCCCCAATTTCTGGTTGAAATTCACTTATCTTCTTATGATAAATTCACTTATCAAGTTATAGAACACTTCAGGCTGTTAAATATTTTCTTGTTGCTATATAATTCAACATTGGAAGACTCTAGAAAGCTGTAGCAGTCAGATTTTGCTAGGCAACATGCAATAACAAAAATCTCCATGGCAAACAAAATTTTATACTTCTTGTTCTTGTGTAAGAAAGCACATCCTGGTAGCCTGTGAATTATCTGTAATTGTCTGTATCTGTGAGGCAAGGCAACTCTGCTCCATTTCCCTCATTTAGAGTACTCAGCTGGAGGGGGAGCAGCTGCCTGGGTATGCTCTTCCCATGGCTATGACACAAGCATAAGAGGACAACCAGAAGTGTCTAATCATATTTCAAGCTTCTACTCATGTCACGTCCATCAGTCATTGGCCAAAACAGGCCACATGGCCAATACCGAAGTTTAGGGATCATTCCACCCACCATAAGGCCATCATAAAGGAATGCGTGAGTCTTAACAGTACAGGGGAGAGAATGGGACCATTGTTCAGTCTACCACAGAGGTCATGGTATAGTAGAAAGGTTCAGAATGACTTTCTAACCTTGGCTTGATGACTGTCTTGATCATAGATTTGGATGTAGTTAATCAATATCTTTGGGCTTCCCTGGTGGCTCAGTGGTAAAGAATCTGCCTGCAGTGCAGCAGATGTGGGTTTGATTCCTGGGTCAGGAAGATCCCCTAGAGAAGGAAATCACAACCCATTTCAGTAGTCTTGCCTGGGAAATCCCCTGGACAGAGGAGCCTGGGGGGGCTACAGTCCATGGCGTTGCAAAAGAGTTGGACATGACTTAGTGACTAGACAAAAACAATCAACATAATTATTACTTGGTTTTCTTATATGTAAAAAGGAAGTCAAAATAACTAGTTAGAGTTTTGTTATAAGGATTAAAAATAACATATGAAGTACCAAGCACAGTGACCTGATCACAGGTGCATAACAAGGTTAATTGCTATAATATTAGTGAAGCAATGGTGAAGACCCATTGCTTTCTCCTTAGACGCACTAATAAGGGTAAATTGATATGGATTGAGCATTTATTTTATACATATTGAGCATTTATTGTGTGTATATATATATGTATCTATACATATATGCTATATATTGTATACAATAAATATATATTGTATAATACATATATGGATATATGCATATATGTATGTATATATGTATGGACGTGTGTGTGTGTGTGTGTGTGTGTGTATACACAACAAGTACATATATGTATATATGTTACCCTAAGTGCTTAACATAAAATGTAGGTACTCTTTTTATTTTTCAACATTTTTTAAGTGAGGAAGGAAAGCTGAGAAAAGTTTAAGAAATGCGCCCAAAGTTAGCTCTCATTGCATCTCAGTGGTCACATTGCAAATGACATAGATTACAAGGAAGAATGATGGATTATTACCAGTTTTGGAATCTGCCAGTTTGCCTTCTGGCTATAATTTTCATATCCCTTCCCATGCAACATATATTCTTCCTTATCTGAGTATCTCTAGAGTCAGACCATGGAACTATAGTATCAAACTTAAATTCTAGGATGTAAATTATCCATGTAAAATTCAGATGAAACATATGTGAATTTCCCTGATACAGAGACTCATAAAATGAAATAATCTGTCCCACAAACATCTGATATAAATTGATACAAGAATAGGGTAAGTTCAATAGATCTACCATTCCAAAAGAGCAAAAAATGAGAGGTGCATAGCAGTGACTGGCCAATAGCACTTTTAAAATCTGGGTGGGAAAGTCATCAGGCTCCCTTAACTTGGAATAATAAATATTCTTTGATGAAGGCAAAATTATTTTCCTTGGGTATTTGCAATGATCAGTGTGTTCTCTTGGCAAAACTCTGTTAGCCTTTGCCCCGACTGATTTTATACTCCAGGGCCAACCTTGCCTATTACTCCAGGTATATGATGACTTACTACTTTTGCATTCCAATTTCCTATGATGATAAGGACATCTTTTGGGGGGAAAGCCTAGCATGCCACAGTCCATGGGTTGCAAAGAGTCGGGCAAGACTTAGTGAGTGAACAACAGTAACAGTGTTCCTGGGGAGTAGGTCCCCCATTGGTTTTTCATGGCTCTTGGATCTACCCTCTGGGCTCCTGGCGCTGTCCTCTAGAACATCTTTCCTTTACGATTTTCTTCCTTAGCCTTTTGAAAAATTTTCTTAGCCAGCTTCCTGACTACAAAGTTGGAGTCCAGAGGGTTTTTTGCAATTTGAGCAAAATCATTCTCAGTGAGACAATGTTGCTTTTACATATCCAAGTCATATGGACTTAGTATGAGTTTGATTTGTGCTTATTTCATTTGTTAAAAACCTTACCCTTGGTTGTCTCTAAGACTTGTACGTCTCCAGATAGACTTGTTTATGTCTCTTTGGAATTTGACTTTTGTGAAAGCACACTCTTAAGAATGTGAGGAGCAGTTTTGTCTATTTGAGAGAGTCTATTTGACAACATATTCTTTCAGATATCTCAAGAAAGGGTTTTGGAGCTACACTCTTGAATAGTCTTTTTCCTCAGGCCTCATTTTACTTTGAGAATTTTTACTGGCTGGGAAGACTAAAGATAAAAAAACAGATTCCTTTATATCCCAGAAAATTTTGTCCCCTCTCTATTCCTTCAAAATTCTTCTTGCAAACTGGCCAGGTCTTTATTTAGCCCATTTCTTTCTTCCTGTACGTACATGCAGCTAGGACCAACCAGCTGACATTTCAACATTCTGTGGAGATCTCTTTAGCCAAAATCAAAAGTTAATTATATACATTCACCATCTTTCAAGTTCCTGTAGGCAGCTCTTTTGCCAATTATTTTATTCTAAAAAGCATAGATCGCCATTTTTTCTAACCTTCAATAACAATTTGCTTTATTTTTTCCCCCAGCATTTGCTAAGAGTTTGTTTGCCATTTTTTCCAGCCTCTGCTCGGTGCTCACTGCCAATGGCGCTTATTTTAGATTTTTGTCATGGCAGCACCTCAATTCTAGGAACCAATTACTTCTGCATCAGTTAGCTTTTCTCATGGGGAAAAAATTACAAAACTTACTGGCTTAAAATAATAATCATTTAAATTTTTTTAAAGATAATTCTGCTGGTCATTAGTATGGGCTGGGCTTTGCAGCTTATGTCTATAGTCAGCTACCAGGTCAGCTGGGGGCTATTTAGTCTAGAATAGCTATTGTTGAGGCTGCTCATCTTGGTTCCATGTGTTCTTTCATCATCCAGCGGGTAGCCTGTGATTGTTCTCATAGTGGCTGCAGAGAGTTCCAAGAGAAGGAACAGAGAGAGACAAGTACGGCACTTGAGACCTTGGACTGAACTGGCACATCATCACTTCTGTTGCATTTTCCTGCCCCAAACAAGTTACAGGGCCAGTCAAGGTTTAGGAGAAGGGAATATGGACTTAAGCTCTTGACATGAAAAGCTGCAAAGTCACATTGTAAAGAATATAATATAGAGAGTAGGAGAAATATGCAATGTACAATATGGTGGCACTAATATTGATGGTAAAGAACCCACTGCCAAGGCATGAGATTAAGAGACGCAGGTTTGATCCCTGGTTCAGGAAGATCCCCTGGAGGAGGGTATGACAACCCACTCTAGTATTCTTGCTTGGAGAATCCCATGAACAGAGGAGCCTGGTAGGCCACATTCCATAGGGTTGCAAAGAGTTGGATACAACTGGTGACTTAGCATGAACTGACATACCCAGTGAAAGGCTATCCCATTGATCACAGCAAAAGAGCAATGGAGCACTGATAGGTCAGCTTGCAAAGGGACCTGCTGCCCAACAGTGGCCAGAGGTGTACTTGGTGCCAGCTTTGATCCCCTTAGACACCCTGTACCTGTATCTTACTATCAGTAAATTTTGTTACAATTATTGTTTTCTCAAGAAACACAACAAAGTAATTATTATTCCTTCCAAAAAAGGATGGCTGTAGCCTCACCAAACTTTTCTGTTTCTTTAGGAATTTATTCTGATTTTCTTACCACACAGCTCACTTACCCCCGCGTCTGTGACTAACCTACTCCTGATACCCCTCAGTAGTCCACTTGTTTCATTAGACTGGGATAAGGAGTTGTCATCTCCCAATCTGACTCTTGCTTGCCTGCCTGTCCCCATCTCTGAACAATATCAACAGGTTGGATCCAGACCGGTGGATTTGTCTTTGGAGTGGTTTCTGATACTTCACCCACTTTGTAATCATTGTTAGCACTGCTTAGCCTGTTGTTGGAAGGGACACAGCTAAATCTCTGTAAATCTCATCTCAGTGGTGAACATGGTCTAAAGTGCCGTTTTCCCATGCACTTCCTTTTGATTAGCTTGACGACTGTTCTTGTCTCATGAGGTACAAGTTTTCTAAAAAAACTCAACATGTAAAATATATAACTTAGTTCTCTTTTTATAATCTATGGAGAGTGAAGTCTAAGTTTGATTATTGAGGTTCTTGAATTTTGCTGAGGTGAATTTCCTGCATAAAAATATTCATTTAACATTTTTGCTTAGAAAATACATGGGTATGATTGGCTCAGGATGAGGTGACAGGGCTTAAAAAGGTAAAAGTTTCCTTTATTATATATTTTATATAACAGAAATTAACTACCACTCAACTTATCAGGGTCAATTTTTTAATAATTAATTTGGTAATATTTGACCTAATTGCTGATCAGTTTTCTCAACACTCTACAAGAGTGTCATATTGATTTCTTATAGTGGTAGAAGTTTTTGCAAGACAGAATCTTCTCCACCTGTCACAAAGAAACAGGGTACAATAATCTATATAAAAACATATTGGGAGAGTCATTTGCTGTTCTTTGAAAAAGCATCCTGAGCTGAGTGATTCATCCTGTATTTTAGCTCTGTAAGAGGATTTAATCAGATTGATTTGACACTCCCAGCACTGGGTGGTTTATGAGCATTCTCTCAAAGGGACCTGCTTTCAAATACACTTGTTTAACCATGTAATGTCTTAGACATTAAAAAATATTGCTGTGGTAATTGTTTATATGTCTTTGACAGTAGTCTCCAGCCTAGGGTAACATCTAATTTCATGCCACATATGGTCTGATTCCCATAAGTGTTGTTTCTGCATCTATAGATTCAACCAACCATGTATTGAAAATATTTGGAAAAAAAATTCCAAAAAGGTCCCGAAAGCAAAACTTGAATTTGCCACATACTGGCAACTAATTAAATAGCATTTACATTGTACAGTTGACCCTTGATCAACATAGGTTTGAAATGCACAGGTAAATTTATATCCAGATTTTTTGAATAAAACATACTATAGTATGGATATTCTGTGGTTGGTTTGATATACAGATGTAGAACCACATATATGCATGGCTGACTCTAAAGTCATATGAGAATTTTTTTTTAATTAATTTTTATTTTTTTAGTTTGTTTTGCTACACATCGACATGTATCAGCCACGAGTGTACTAAAGTCATATGAGAATTTTTGACTGAGAAAAGTTCAGCACCCTTAACCCTTGCATTGTTCAAAGGTTAATTGTAATTGCAACTATTTGCATAGCATTTACACTTTATTAGGTATTATGAATAATAGTGTCTGAGCTCCAAAGAGAAGAGTGAAAAAACCAGCTTAAAACTGAATATTATAAAAACTAAGATCATGACATCCAGCTCCATTCAGTTCAGTTCAGTTCAGTTGCTCAGTTGTGTTCGACCCCATGAATCACAGCATGCCAGGCCTCCCTGTCTATCACCAACTGTTGGAGTTCACTCAGACTCATGTCCATCGAGTCAGTGATGCCATCCAGCCATCTCATCCTCTGTCGTCCCCTTCTCCTCCTGCCCCCAATCCCTCCAAGCATCTAAGTTTTTTCCAATGAGTCAACTCTTCACATGAGGTGGCCAAAGTACTGGAGCTTCAGCTTTAGCATCATTCCTTCCAAAGAACACCCAGGGCCGATCTCCTTCAGAATGGACTGGTTGGATCTCCTTGCAGTCCAAGGGACTCTCAAGAGTCTTCTCCAACACCACAGTTCAAAAGCATCAATTCTTTGGCGTTCAGCCTTCTTCACAGTCCAACTCTCACATCCATACATGACCACAGGAAAAACCTTAGCCTTGACTAGACAGACCTTAGTTGGCAAAGTAATGTCTCTGCTTTTGAATATGCTGTCTAGGTTGATCATAACTTTTCTTTCAAGGAGTAAACGTCTTTTAATTTCATGGCTGCAGTCACCATCTGCAGTGATTTTGGAGCCCCCAAAATAAAGTCTGACACTGTTTCCACTGTTTCCCCATCTATTTCCCATGAAGTGATGGGACCAGATGCCATGATCTTCATTTTCTGAATGTTGAGCTTTAATTACTTCATGGCAAACAGGAGGGGAAAAGTTGGAAACAGTGACAAATTTCCTCTTCTTGGACCCAAATCACTGTGGATGGTGACTGCAGCCATGAAATCAGAAGACAGTTCTTTCTTGGGAGAAAAGCTATGATGAACAAAGACAGGGTGTTGAAAAGCAGAGACATCACTCTGCCAACAAAGGTCCATGTAGTCAAGACTATGGTCTTCCCAGTGGTCATGTATAGTTGTGAGAGTTAGACCATATAGAAGGCAGAGTGCCAATAATTGGTGCCTTCAAACTGTGGTGCTGAAGAAGACTCCTGCGAGTCCCTTGGACAGCGAGGGGATCAAACTAGTCAATCTTAAGGAAATCAACCCTGAATACTCATTCGAAAGACTGATGCTGAAGCTGAAGCTCCAGTATTTTGGCCACCTGATGTGAACAGCCAACTCAGTGGAAAAGTCCCTTATGCTGGGAAAGATTGAGGGCAGAAGAAGAAGAGGGCACTAGAGGATGAGATGGCTGGATGGCATCACCGATGCAAGGGACATGAACTTGGGCAAACTCCAGGAGATGGTGAAGGACAGGGAGGCCTGGTGTGCTGCAGTTCTGAGGTGAGGCAGAGTTGGCTGTGACTTGGAGACTGAACAACAACAAGAATAAATAATATAGAGGTGATTTAAAGTATATAGGAGGATGCAAATACTACAGAACTTCATATAAGGAACTTGAGTGTCCGTGAAGTTTGGTCCCTGAAGGGGTTCTTGGAACCAATCCCTGTGAATACTGAAGGACATATGGATATGACCCATTGTGACAGCAATTACTAAAGTAGGGAAAATCTGTTGGAGCCACTTTCTTCAAAAACTAGCCATGATGAAAAGAGTAATAGAGTGCTTAGCTAGGTCATTGGTAACAACTCTGTAAAAGAGTATACTGCAGTGAAGTCGCTCAGTTGTGTCCAACTCTTTGTGACCCCATAGACTGTAGCCTACCATACTCCTCCACCCATGGGATTCTCCAGACAAGAGTACTGGAGTGGATTGCCATTTCCTTCTCCAGAGGACCTTCCTGACCCAAGGATTGAACCTGGGTCTCCTGAATTGTAGGCAGATGCTTTACCATCTGAGCCACAAGGGAAGTCCTTTATAACTATCTTTTTCTTCCTACATTGAAAGTAAAACTTACTTTGTCTGAGAAACCTCACATGTAACAAATAGAAGCAGACACTCAATATTTGTTGAATGACAGATTAATAATCCTCCTCCAAGGCTGTAAGATAATTGACTGTATTTTAATGGCGTGAGAACTGTATTTTTACTTTTTCTACAGTTATGAAAATGATGAGGACAATGAAACAGGGATGTGTTCATCTGACATGTTAGTGTTATACCTGGTTGTTAGCTGTTAGGTCATCGTTGAGCTCTCCAACCTGCTAAGGTTATGTTGAAACATTCAAATAATGCTTTCAGCCCTCATTTCACATATGGTAGAAATCCTCAAATCTTTCTAATATATCCCATGATTTTTGAGGAACTCTTCTGATAATGTTGAGAAAGGTGGTAAGGTGGAAGTTTTCAAAAGTGTTTTTGAAAATTAGAAAATTTGAAAGTTAGAAAAGATAGTTGACTAAGAAAACCAGAAGGATTATCAGGCAGGTGTGAAAGTCTAGTTGAAATTATGGCTGCTGCTGCTGCTAAGTCACTTCAGTCCTGTCTGACTCTGTGTGACCCCATAGACGCAGCCCACCAGGCTTCCCTGTCCCTAGGATTCTCCAGGCAAGAACACTGGAGTGGGTTGCCATTTCCTTCCCCAATGCATGAAAGTGAAAAGTGAAAGTGAAGTCACTCTGTCGTGTCTGACTCGTAGCGACTCCACGGACTGCAGCCTACCAGGCTCCTCCGTCTTTTCCAGGCAAGAGTACTGGAGTGGGATGCCATTGCCTTCTCCATGAAATTATGGCCATAGGTTTTAAAGTTGAATGAACGTGTGAGATTGTAGGATTTTTTTTCTTCAGTAGTATGATAGCAGACGTAAAAGCATCAGATAACTAATTAACCCAAGTGTGTTTTAACCCTATGGGGAAATTAGCAAAATAAATAGTTATTTTATGATAGAGATTGCAAATTTATGTAATGATTACCTTTTATACATTCTTCGGCTTTTAAAAGGAAGTTGCTTGTGAACAGATCTCTAGAACTTCTAACCCAATGCCATTTTAACGGAAATCTTTAGATTATGCCATTGCCTTCTCCATGAAATTATGGCCATAGGTTTTAAAGTTGAATGAACGTGTGAGATTGTAGGATTTTTTTTCTTCAGTAGTATGATAGCAGACGTAAAAGCATCAGATAACTAATTAACCCAAGTGTGTTTTAACCCTATGGGGAAATTAGCAAAATAAATAGTTATTTTATGATAGAGATTGCAAATTTATGTAATGATTACCTTTTATACATTCTTCGGCTTTTAAAAGGAAGTTGCTTGTGAACAGATCTCTAGAACTTCTAACCCAATGCCATTTTAACGGAAATCTTTAGATTACTTTGGGAGCCAAACTATTTGTTTCAAGAAAACACACACAAACCCACAAAAACTGAAGCCCAAAGACCTGTTGCTATACACAGAAATTGTTATAAATTCATGTAAGAAATTACAACCCACCCCAGTATTCTTGCCTGGAGAATCCCAGGGACAGAGGAGCCTGGTGGGCTGCCGTCTTTGGGGTCGCACAGAGTCAGACATGGCTGAAGTGACTTAGCAGCAGCAGCAGGCTACTAGTCCATGGGACGCAAAGAGTCAGATGTGACTTAGCAACTAAACAACAACAACAAACTCAGCTTTTAGTTGTTTCACTACTTTAGCTCTCAATTTCTCATCATTAGTAAGTTTTCTTTTTACTTTTCATGTTTTTACAGATAGTTCTTCCACAAATGAGATATAGAATTTAAGTGAGACTGTTAATAGAATTCAGTGTTCAATGTACAGAATAATACCAAGAGCACACATTCATTAAGTTGAAGAGCACAATCACAGTGTACCTCTCAGAACTATTTAAAAGTCTGTAATGTATTTACTGGTGAATAAATGCTTATTCTCTTATTTTTCATAAAGGATAAAATAATTTTGAGATGATTTTGAATTTTTAAGTTTGCAAATTAAAAGCACAATATTCCTTTATTTTCACACACATACAATATAGATGATGAAAAGTATTCCTTTCCTCTTATATTATATAGCTTCAATAAGAATTTTACCACAAAAGAAGCAAATATATATATTTATGCAAATTGGCCTTTGCTTACTTTAAATAGAAGACAACTCTAATTTCTAATTGATTCATCAAAGTATACCATTATAATACTAAGAAACGTAACAATAATTTTGAGGTTGGTATTGTAAAACCAAAATATTGGTATATTCATATTTTTCTTATAGCCACTGATGTACTATTTAGCAAGCCAACATTTACTTTAGAATAGTGGTAATATAATCCATTATACATTTGAGAGAAACAGATATGACTAGGTATATAAATTATAGGAATTGCTAATATACCCACTTAAATTTAAGATGTACAAGAAAAATTGATGCTTAGAAAATACAAAAGGGAAACAATTACTACAGCAGTTTTTTTTTTTTTTTGTAAAGCCTTCCATATTATATGGTTATATTTTTGTAAACCAAGCTGTATAGGATAGCTTTTAACCTTTTTTCTAGCAAGAACTAAATACAGTTCTAAAATAAAGTTGCATATAAGTTACAGATTCTCACTCATATGTGTTCTCCAGCCTTTTTTTGACATTCAGTAAAGAATATAAGAATTTGAAACTAAAAATTGATCAATTCAACCTTACAATGAAAAGTACTTCAACATAAAATCTTTAACATCATTATATATATATATATATTTTTTTTTTATTCATATATGTTAGAACATAAGACTTTTTTCCTCGAGTATCCAGTTTGAATTTTAAGAGAATTTAAACTTTTTTTTTTCAGCGTGGAATCCGAGGAGCTGAATGAGATGGTGGCGTCAGCAGAGACTCTAAGGTATGCTTCCCTTCTCACCTCAGCCCCACCAGCAGATTAACATTGTCCTACAGCATACCTCAGGGCAATATCTAGACAATATCCTTATTTGTTCAAAAAATTCATCCAAGAATAAATACTCCATCTAATCTCTCAGCTGTAATGGAAAGGACTATGACAACAATTAACAGTTTTACAAAGTTGAACCAAAATGCCTAGAAGTGCACAACAAAACTTGTTCAGAATGTTCTGAAAGGTACATGAAGGGCAACTAGCTCTTGTCCTTTGGTGGGGACATGAGACAGATGGTGTCATTGAAAGGATAAAGCTGCGTACCTCTGGAGGGCATAGAAGTCTGTCTAGAACTCATGGATATCATAAGTAATCTTAGGAAAAAAACAGAAATGGTGAAATTATCTAAAGCACAAAGCGATATGCTTCTGTTTAAGAAAAATCAGCTACTACTGGAATTCTGTCTGGACCTAACATATATGCAGTTGGGTCTTCTCCACTCAGATAAGGAAGTGTTGAATGGGGGCAGTTAAATTCAGATGGGAAAACAGTGAAGCACTCAGAATTCTCTCAATTTGTCCTGCTGTATACATAGCACATCACCTTTGGGTTTACAAGGTTCTGTCCAGGAAAGATACACAGAAAGTAGCATATCATAAATATGACTGGAAGAATTGGTATATAATGTTGTCCCACATATTCAGAAAATGGAATCCAGAGTCTAGTTCCATTAATAATTATGGCACTCTGGTCAAATTTTATAGTTGATTTTTATATGCTTACATAGATTTAAGCAACAAGTATTTGTCTATTTTATGATATGCAGTGAATATCATGTGAAAAAGAAACATCAACCTTAAAACTGTCCTTTGTAACTTATCAAGAGACCTGTTTTCTTTAAAATTTAAATAATCACAGAGAAGGAACTATTATATTTTGACTAATTTTAACAATAATCTATTCATTTTGGAGCATACTTTTATCAGATATACCTTTTAATACCTATCTTCTACTTCCTACAACAGTCAATTGTTTACAATTTGATTTTTCTTGAATAAGAATCCAAATGTAAAAAAAAATTGTCATTTCTTTATAAAGAGCAATTCTATTGTAATAGTTACTGCTATTTTGACAAACATGTTTTTATGAAAACAAACTATCTTGAACTCTTTGGGACTTAAACTGGAAGGTTTATTTCTATGTTACATACCCTTCTCAGATGAACTCTCCTCTGTTCTGTCCTCACTAAATGAACAAACTGATGAAGCAGTTGCTATTTGGACATTTTCTTTTACTGTGGTGACAGAAAGGTGGGTTATAGTGAAATATGTACCATGTTATAATATTTCTACTAATTTCATGTTATTAGCCAAAGTAAATCATATAGCCATACATGAAATTATTCAGTGAGGGAGGAAAGTGCAATCCAATCAGGATCAGGGCTATGTTAAAAGCCTCAGTGACCATCTCAGGGAAAACTTGGCAAAAATCACTCAATTAAAAGTGTATAGATTTGATTGAGTGATTTGATTTCTAAGAATTGACACTATAGCACAAGCATGTTTATTTCTCTGTTTTTATAATGGATAAAGAGAAAATCCTTAAGAAAGGTTTTTGGTTAAATAAATCTAGTGCAGCCCATTTAGTGGGATACCTCATGAGTGAGTGAAGTCGCTCAGTCGTGTATGACTCTATGTGACCCCATGGAGTGTATGTAGCCTACCATGCTCCTCCGTCCATGGGATTTTCCAGGCTACAGTACTGTAATGGGTTGCCATTTCCTTCTCCAGAGGATCTTCCCAACCCAGGGATCAAACCCAGGTCTCCCGCATGATAGGCAGATGCTTTACCATCTGAGCCACCAAGGAAGTCTCATAGCCTTTGAAAGACGAGTGAGGATGTATTTGAGTTAACATGGTAAACTACTTTAAGATGATATTTTACATAGTAATTAAAATGTGTGTGTCTTTGATGGTGGAGTGGTGATTTGGTGCTGGAGTCTGAGTGTGTTGGATGTGAATGTGTGGGTATATAAATACCTGCAAATCACTTAGAGCAGTGCTTGGCAAAAGTAATGATTGTAACAATTTACTGTGTGTAAGGTACTCTGCTAAAAGTTTTGCATTTTTCAAGTCACTGGATACAAAAGTCATTTGTGGTGATATTATTATTCTTAGTTTTCAAATGAGGAAACAAAGAGTATAGCATGAACAATGTCTAGAATGATTTTGAGAACTATCTGCAAAGAGTGCAGAGTGGGACTAAGGGATGTAGAGGGCTTTTAAAATTTTGCTATGTTGCTTACTTTTACTATTAGAATTTTTTTATCATGACCACATATTACTATCATAGTAAAACTTTGGTAATAAAAATATATGTCATGAAAATGAGCCTAGAGGAGCTGACTTACTTTTGCTAGAATGTACCCTGCGCTCTGATGAAGATGGAGGTGTTCCTATGTAGGAAGAATGCTTAAGATCTAAACTCTCAACTCCAATTCTTCTCTTGGTCCTAATGAAAGAAAGTCTGAGTGGATCACTTAAGAAAATTAAAATTAAAAAACACTCCCTAAATCCCAACAACTTAGCTCATTTCTCCAAGAACTTATCACTGTTGATATCAAGTTATTTATTTGAGTGTGATGATCTGTAATAAGTTCGATTACTGTTCAATATGTTCTCTTCTTGCTGCATTCTGCATCCATGTGCTATAGCCATCAGGCTTGGCCCAGTGACTTGCTTTGGAAGTGGTGTGTTCTGCTTTCAAGAAGAGAACTTAACCATAACTGCAAGATTATACTTTTCTATTTTCTCTCTGTGTTGGGAATTGTAATATCTAGACAGGGCTGCTTCTTTACCTGGGATCTTGGAAGGAAGAGTACATGAAGAACAGTTGTAGAACATATTGCATGAGTGCGAGATTAGAAATAAAATTTATGGTGGCAAGTCACAGAAACTAAAACATTTCCTACCATGGCATATAATACAGGACCTCAGAGAAGTAGTAAGAAAGCAGAATTGGAGAAAATCCTAGACATCCTCTGGGACAGGGATTGTGAGGCATTTCAGCCTTTTGTGCGTGCGCACGTGTGTGTGTGTGTGTGTGTGTGCGTGTGTTTTACAGTATTTTGTTCCTGGAACTGCAGTCTCTGAAGTTCTTTATAACTTGTTCTCCTAGAAGAAGGAAAATGTGCACTGTCCCACTGCTTTCATATTGGCAGGCTTGTATACAATTTCAATTTGGTTTTTATTTCTGTGTGAGGAAGACTGACTTGTGTTACATGTCCTGTCATTTGAAAAAGAAGTGCCAATATTATAGAGGGTATAAATAGTTACAGTTGTATTTCCTTTCCAACAACTCATTTCTCTAAAGTTTCTCGCTTAATTGCAAAATGCTGGAATAATTTTAACTTCCAGTGATTTTTTATATTATATAAACTAAAGCATACAGTAAGACTATAGCATTTTTCCTCTAGGTGATCTTTGTATTTCATTTGGCATGAAATGCCTAAAATAAGAACTTCCAGTTCTGTAGTTTCGTCTTGACTCTCTGTCTTGTTTTAATGATCAAATTAAGTGCTGCTATTAAAAAAGTCATGCTATAAATTAATGTCTCCACCAAGCATAATTGCCAAATAATATTAAAATAATTTTCTTGAGAGTAGTTAAGATGTGATCCTACTTTTACTCATTTAAAGCAAAAAGGTTTGATTTTTTAATGGAGTTGAATTGATTGCTTATATCTCGTATCAAAAGAAGAGAATAATCTGGTTTGTTTCTCTCTTTCAAAAGTCCAAATGTCATCAATTTTTCAGCTAAAGAGGAATATACTAATTTACATGTGTGTTTATTTCTGATAGTTATGCTGCCCAGTGGAGAACTCTTAGAAATATTCTTAGAATATGTGATGTTTGGGAGTTTGCCTTGGTCTCTAATAATACTGTACCATTTCAGGACTGTTGACCAAGGAGGAGGCAACTCTGCCCCAGTATTAAACAAAATATCTAGAGCAAAGGTCATAAATATTATACAATCAGTCATCAATTAAGCAGTTCTCCTACTGAACAAACTGGTGAAGGGACTGCACCCCTCTCTTACATATTATACATAGGATATAAGCCCTTCTGTGGTATCTTGTTGTTCACTTGCTAAGTTGTGTATAACTCTTTGCAACCCCATGGACTGTAGCATGCCAGGCTTCCCTGTCCTCCATTATCTCCCAGAGTTTGCTCAAATTCATGTCCATTGATCAGTGATGCCATCCAACCATCTCATCCTCTTTTGCCCCCTTCTCCTCTGGCCCTCAATCTTTCCCAGCATCAGGGTCTTTTCCAATGAGTCAGCTCTTCACATCAAGAGGCCAAAATTTTGGAGCTTCAGCTTCAGCATCAGTCCTTCCAACAAATATTTAGGCATCCATCAAGAGACTAACCCTTGTATCCTGATTTCCAAACATGACCTCAGTAGGTGGGCTGACTGAGAATGCCATGTGATTTATGCTGTGCTTTACGAGGTCTAGAAAGTACCTGATGACCACACATCAGCCTGTATTGAGGGAACTAGGAGACTTCAAGGATAATCCAGCCTTTCCTCCTTCCCTCTCCAAGGCCACAGACAGAAATCTTCAGATAGCATTCTAGATGGAGTAAACCTTCAAGATTTAGAAAAGGTAGAGAAGCTTTGATGGTTTTCCAAAGATGATAGGGAGTTATAAAGCCTGTAAGAGTGGTGCCTCTATCTTTAAAAAAATGCTTTATGCACATGGCCTCAATTTCAATCTAAACTATATGCATTTTAAAGTTACTACTAAATATATAGAGGAAATATAAATGGGGGAAAATAAGAATTCAGATGGTTTACATACAAGAGAAATGATTCTATCAGCATTTGGAAATGTTTAGGGATGTGAATCTGAGAGAACAAAGAGTTTCTATATGAAAATACAGACCAATTCAAAAATGTTTACTCTCAATGACTAGGGTGTTTCATTAAGTAATGGGTCATTTGATTGAGTCAAATGTTATTACTGAATGTGATTCTTTGTATAACAAGATTCCATCTTGATGATAAATATTTTGATTTATACATGTATTTATTTATATAAGACCTATTACATTTATTACTGATATATTTAACACCAAACCATATACTAATGATATGAGGTCAAGGTCGAATGACGTAGTATAGTATCCTGAGGGATGGCTTTCAAGTCTGAGTCCTAAGAGAAGGTCCAAGGAAGAGAAGGGATGTAGTTTCTGGAAGAACAGCAGGAGTTTTTATTCTGACATAAATTTTCCTAAAATACTCTCTAAAGGCAGGAAGAAGAAGAGTTGGTAATGTTAAGGAGTCTAGTAAAATACTGAGTTATTTGAAGTTCTTAAGCCTTTATCAAGCATAGAAGAAAAACTTTTATATACATATATATAAGTAATATGTAGATGGTGATTGCAGCCATGAAATTAAAAGATGCTTACTCCTTGGAAGAAAAAGTTATAAACTCAAAATGGATTAAAGATCTAAACGTAATACAAGAAACTATAAAACTCTTAGAGGAAAACATAGGCAAAACACTCTCTGACATAAATCACAGCAGGATCCTCTAAGATCCACCTGCCAGAATACTGGAAATAAAAGCAAAAATAAACAAATGGGATCTAATTAAAATTAAAAGCTTCTGCACCACAAAGGAAACTATAAGCAAGGTGAGAAGACAGCCTTCTGAAAGGGAGAAAATAATAGCAAATGAAGCAACTGACAAACAACTAATCTCAAAAATATACAAGCAGCTTATGCAGCTCAACTCCAGAAAAATAAATGACCCAATCAAAAAATGGGCCAAAGAACTAAATAGACATTTCTCCAAAGAAGACATATGGATGGCTAACAAACACATGAAAAGATGCTCAACATCACTCATTATCAGAGAAATGCAAATCAAAACCACAATGAGGTACCATTTCACACCAGTCAGAATGGCTGCGATCCAAAAGTCAACAAGAAATAAATGCTGGAGAGGGTATGGAGAAAAGGGAACCCTCTTACACTGTTGGTGGGAATGCAAATTAGTACAGCCACTATGGAG
>SJXQ01004835.1:0-18045 GCA_006408695.1 Aepyceros melampus | reverse complement strand
TGAGAGTTGGACTGTGAAGAAGGCTGAGCACCGAAGAATTGATGCTTTTGAACTGTGGTGTTGGAGAAGACTCTTGAGAGTCCCTTGGACTGCAAGGAGATCCAACCAGTCCATTCTGAAGGAGATCAGCCCTGGGATTTCTTTGGAAGGAATGATGCTAAAGCTGAAGCTCCAGTACTTTGGCCACCTCATGTGAAGAGTTGACTCATTGGAAAGGACCCTGATGCTGGGAGGGATTCGGGGCAGGAGGAGAAGGGGACGACAGAGGATGAGATGGCTGGATGGCATCACCGACTTGATGGACATGAGTCTGAGTGAACTCCGGGAGTTGGTGATGGACAGGGAGGCCTGGTGTGCTGCGATTCATGGGGTTGCAAAGAGTCAGACACGACTGAGTGACTGAACTGAACTGAACTGATAATATACATATATATTTTAGTAAACTTACGAATTTTTGCCTAACTAAAAATTTTATGATATTTTGATTCTGCTTCTTTGACTTGGTATGAATAGAATGCTAGATTTATAATTTTAAAAAGTAGATATGCAACAAGCAACAAAAATTTACTGTATAGCCAGGGAAATGTAGTCAATATCTTATAATAACCTATGATGGAAAAAATAAACTTTCAAAAATAATATATGTTTATATGTATAACTGAATCACACACACACACAAAAAGAATTCTACATTTTGAAAGTTTCCAATGTTTATCTTTTTGCAAGTTTTTCTAAATGTCTTATAGACATCTAGTGACAACATATAATATACAAAATTTTAAATATATTTGTGTAGGATATGATTAATATAAATTAATTAAATATAAATCTCTTCTATTTAAATTATTAATGATATAATTCAAGATGATTATATTCTTACTTTTCCTGAACTTGATACAATATTCTCAGAGAAATGTTAATATGTCTCACTATAATTATATATTTTTTCTTTGCCCTTATATTTCTGATGACTTTTGCTTTATGTATCTTTGTTTCTTTGTTGTTAAAGTGGCTAGTAGTTTATGATGTCTCTCTTCTTTGTGAATTGTACCTTTTATCATTAAAAATGTTAACCTTTGTTTCATTTAAAATTAAAAAAAAATCTAACTTCCATCTTGATAGCTATTGTCTGTGGTCAGTGGCTGGATAGTATATAAAGAGACTCACTTGCTGGCTTTGATGTAGCAGCCTATGCTTTGGGTCTATCCCAGATGGCCAGAAAGTGAGACCTACTAGGAACCGAGGCCCTTGGTCTGAGGGACTTCGAGGAACTGAAAATCTGCTAATCTCATATGAATTTAGAGTTAAATATTTCTCTCTCTGAGCCTCTATATAAGCCATCAGCCTTGCTTGATTCTCTGATGCAGCCTTGTGAGAGAGACCGAAGCAGAGGACTCAGTTAAGATGTGCCCAAATTCCTGACCCATAGAAACTGTAAGATAAATGTGTTGTTTCAAGCTGCTGTTTGTGGTAATTTATTATATAGCAATAGATGCATACCAATCAATCATAATTTTATGGTTCATTTTGTGACTAATTGCTTCAGTATGATATGACTTGATATTAAAATGCATATTGTTGTTGAGTCACGAAGACTTGACCGACTATTCACATCCCCATGGACTACAACATGCCAGTCTTCTCTGGCCTTCACTATCTCCTGGGGTTTGCTCAGGTGCATGTCCATTGAGTCAGTGATGCCATGCAACTATCTCATCCTCTGACACCCTTTTCTCCTTCTGCCTTTAATCTTTGCCAAAATCAGGGTCTTTTCCAATAAGTTGGCTGTTCGCACCAGGTGGCCAAAGTATCGGAGCTTCAGCTTCAGCATCAGTCCTTCCAATGAATATTCAGGACTGATTTCCCTTAAGACTGACTGGTTTGATCTCCTAGCTGTCCAAGGGACTCTCAAGAGTCTTCTCCAGTACCATAGTTTGAAAGCATCACTTCTTTGGTACTCTGCCTTCTTTATGGTCCAGCTTTCACAAATGTATGTGACTACTGAAAAGACCATAGCCTTGACCATATGGACCTTTGCCAGCTAAGTGATGTCTTTGCTTTTTAACACAGCCTAGGTTTGTCATAGCTTTCCTGACAAGGAGCAATCATCTTCTAATTTCACAGCTTCAGTCACCATCCACAGTGACTTCAGAGCCTAAGAAGAGGAAATCTGTGACTGCATCCATCTTTCCCCCTTCTATTTGCCATGAAGAGATGGCACTGGATGCCATGATCTTAGTTTATTTAATATTTAGTTTTAAGCCTATTCTTTCACTGTCTTCCTTCACCCTCATCAAGAGGTTCTTTAGCTCCTTTTCACTTTCTGCCATTAGAGTGGTATCATTTGCATTTCTGAGGTAGTTGATATTGCTCCCAGCAATCTTATTCCAGCTTGTAACCCATCCAGCCTGACATTTCTCATGATGTGCTCTGCATATAAGTTAAATAAATAGGATGACAATAGACAGCCTTGTCGAACTCCTTTCTCAATCCTGAGCCAGTCAGTTATTCCATACAGGGTTCTTACTGTTGCTTCTTGACTCACATATAGGTTTCTCAGGAGACAGGTAAGATGGTCTGGTATTCCCATCTCTTTAAGAGTTTTCCACAGTTTGTTAAGATCCACACAGTCAAAGGTTTTAGCAGAGTCAATGAAACAGAGATAAATGTTTTTCTGGAATTCCCTTGCTCTCTCTATGATCCAGCAAATGTTGGCAATTGGATCACTGATTCCTCTGTCTTTTCTAAACCCAGCTTGAACATTTGGAAATTCTCCATGCATGTAATGCTGAAGCTTAACATGCATGATTTTGAGCATAACCTTACTTGCATGAAAGATGGGTGCAATTGTCCGGCAGTTTGAACATTCTTTAGTACTGCCATTCCTGGGAAATGGAATGAGGATTGACCTTTTTCAGTACAGTGGCCACTGTGGTATTTCCCAAATTTGCTGACATATTGAATGTAGCACTTTGATAGCATCCCATCTTTTAAGATTTTAAATAGCTCTGCTGGAATTCCATTGCCTTCATTAGTTTTATTGACAGCAGTGCCTCATAAGGCCCATTCAACTTCACACTCATCTAGAATGTCTGGCTCTGGGTGAGTAACCATACCTTCATGGTTATCTGGGTCATTAAGATCTTTTTTGTACAGTTCTTTGTATTCTTTCCATCTTTCCTAGATCTCTTCTGCTTCTATTAGATCTTTACCATGTCTGTCCTTTACTGTGTCCATCTTTGGATGAAATGTTCTTTTGATATTTCCAATTTTATTGAAGAGATCTTCAAGAAATATATATTGGGTGCCTGCTAAGTCACTCAGTCATGTTGACCCTATGGCCTGTAGCCCACCAGGCCCCTCTCTTCATGGAATTCTCCAGGCAAGAATACTGAAATGGGTTACCTGCCCTTTTCCAGGGGATCTTCCTGACCCAGAAATCAAACCCGTGTCACTTACATCTCCTGCTTTGGCAGGTGGGTTCTTTACCACTGCGCCACCTGGGAAGTCCAAAATGCATATTGTTTATTGTATATTTAGGCAAAGTTCAGTGTGTAAGTGGATTTGGTATAGAATAATAGTTCTCAATGTTTTGTTGTTCAGTCACTCAGTTGTGTCCGACTCTTTGTGACCCAGTGGACCGCAGAATGCCAGGCTTCCCTATGCTTCACCATCTCCCGGAGCATACTCACACTCATGTCCATTGAGTCATGAGTGTGAGATGAGATGCCATCCAACCATCTCATCTTCTTGTCATCCCCTTTTCCTCTTGCCTTCAATTTTTTCCCAACATCAGAGTCTTTTCCTCTGAGTCCTTTTTTCCAATCAGGTGGCCAAACTATTGGAGATTCAGCTTTAGCATCACTCCTTTCAATGAATATTTAGGGCTGATTTCCTTTAAGATTGACTGGTTTGATCTCCTTGCTGTCCAAGGGAGTCTCAAGGGTCTTTTCCAATACCACAGTTCAAAAGCATCAATTCTTCAGTGCTCAGAATTCTTTATAGTCCATCTCTCACATCCATACATGACTACTGGAAAAACCATAGCCTTGACTAGAGGGACCTTTGTTGGCAAAGTAATGTCTCTGCTTTTTAATATGCTGTCTAGGTTTGTCATAGCTTTTCTTCCAAGGAGTAAACATCTTTCAATTTCATGGCTGCAGTCACCATCTGCAGTTATTTTGAAGCCCAAGAAAAAAAAAGCCTGTCACTATTTCCAGTGTTTTCCCATCTATTTGCCATGAAATGATGGGACCAGATGCCACAATCTTTTTTTTTTTTTTTTGAATGTTGAGTTTTAAACCAGTTTTTTCACACTCCTCTTTCACACTCATCTAGAGGTTCTTTAGTTCCTCCTCCTTTCTGCCCTTAGGGTGGTGTCATATACATGTCTGAGGTTATTGATATTTCTCCCAGCAATCTTAATTCAGCTTGTGCTTCATCCAGCCCTATATTTCCCATGATGTACTCTGCATATAAATTAAATTAGCAGTGTGACAATATACAGCCTTGATGTACTCCTTTCCCAATTTTGAACCAGTCTGTTGTTCCGTGACTGGTTCTAACTGTGCTCAATGTTTAGTGTATACAGAATGACCTGGAGGGCTTGGTAAAACAGCTATCTCTCCCCTAAATTTTTTATTTAATAAACCTTGGAGAGTTCTTCACAATTCACATTGCTAAGACATTCCAAAATATTTTAGTTTCCTGTGACTGCTATGGCACTTTATATCAAAGTAAAGTGATATAAAACCATCAAAGTGAATGTATTACCTTCTAATTCTAGAGGTCAGCAGTCAGAATCTGATCTGTATGTGTTACAATCAAGGTATTTTTCTGGAAGCTCTAGGAGAGAATATCTATCCTTGCTATCTGCTGCTTCTAGATGTTGTCTGCATTGCTTAGCCTGTAGCATCTTCCACCATCTTCAGATTTATTTCTGATTCTGACCCATGACTCTCTTGTGTCTTTTTCATTTATAAAACCCTTGTGATTACATTGGATCTATCTAGATAATCTAACATAATCTTCCCACCTCGAGACCCTTAACTTAATCATATCTTAATCAACAATCTCTTTTGCCATGTAGCAATGGTCCCCAACCTGTTTGGCACCAGGGAATGGTTTTGTGGAAGATAGTTTTTCCTTGGACCAAGATTAGGGGGATGATTCAATTGCATTACATTTATTGTGCACTTTATTTCTATCATTATTACATTAATGCCACTTCAGGCCCTCAGGCATCAGATCCCAGAGGCTGGGGACCCCTAATGTAAGGCAACATAATCACAGGTTTCAGGGTTGTGATATAGGTATTATTGTGGGCTCATTTACTTGCCTACCACATCAGGTAATGCTGATGCTGCTGGCCCAGGGATTACAGTGCGAATATCAGCCACTGTAGGTTATTGGAAAATCAAGCTTTCTCTTTCTTGGATTTGGTCTGCCTCACCATGGCTCTTCTTAGCTTTCCTCTTCCTGAGATCCCACAGTTGCTGTTCTCTTAGCAGGTATGGGGAACAAATGACTTAGTTTTTTCATGTATGCCCCATAGAAGCTCTCAGGGATCTCATTTGAATGTAGGCAGAAGTTGCTGTATGGTTGACAACTGAAATGCTTATCAGTAAGATAAGCTTTTATGATTTTTTATTTTATCTGCATTTTCCCACAATAAAAATCTTTCCTTTGGAGATGTTGTGGGGTTTTCCTTTTTTTCTGAGTTAATTCCAAATAGGTTTTAAAGCCCTAAAAAGCGTTTTCCAAGATTAAGTGAAAAGTTTCAAAGATAACACCAAGCTAACTAGAAATAATAATAGGCTGGAAATATCCTCTGTGAAGACTTTGCTCACATTTTCATATTCTTTCTAAAAAATAAGAAAACCTTTGGTTATTTTTTCTTCTATTGTTTGTATTCACGAGTATGTGGGTACTGAGTTCAGCATTTAAACATGCCTTGACTCCAAATAATTAAGATACTTTCTTATCAATGATTCCTCTAAGAGAAGCATAATTGTCGTCAGTAAATTAAAAGATTGAGATTGAAGGTTTAAAGAAATATGTCATCTGCCCTTGTCTGTCACTACGTGTGTATCACAGAACTCTCTTAAAGGGCAGAGTTATGTCTTTAGATTTATATCTTTGTGTTTTGCCTCCTAGCATGCTCAGACAGACGCTTTGGTGGTTTTATCTCTTCTAGGGACTGTATCTTTCTCAAATAACTCAGGCTCATTCAGAATTCCAAGGAGTTTGCTTGATTCTCTCTGAGAGCATTAGGGATGTTAAGGGTCCAAATAAAAAGACTCTAGAATCTTAATATGTATTACAATTGAGTGTTATTTAGGATCTGTTATTATATCCAGGTGTTAGAATTAAAGAAACATATCTTGTTGCATGATGTCTTTGATCTTCTACCAGTCCTTGTATTCCAGAATATTCAGGATTCCTATGGATAAAGTCCTTTATTCATCTCTTTTATCATGCTTCTTTACCAGTACAGCACCAAGGTCAGGAACCTTGGTGATCTCACATTTCCTGCCTTAATCTCCAAAACTACTGGCATCAGATGTTATCTAGAGCAAACATAAACTATGTCATATCTTACTCCCAGCCTGTATTAGCAGTTCAGTTTTCAGATACCTAATGTGTTGGTTCTTCATTAGGATGACATTAAAAATGGAAAGTATAAAATCTTTTCAGTTTTTTTTTCCAAATTAAACATAAACTGGATTTAGAAGTGCATGCTGCACTGAATGCTTTTGTGTATCCACAGATCTGCTAAAAATGGAAAATACTTACATGTGAAAGAGAAATAAATGTTAATAGGCCTCAGTAAAACTTCTAAGTGACATCTGTGGCTATTTGACCATCACTGTAGGTGAATTTCAAGTAAGTAAAGTCCCATGCTGTCCTCAACAAAACTATCATAAAGCATTTTTTAAGAACTTTAAGTTTGTTGTGTCTAAATTAACTATGAAATGAAAAATAATTTTGTTACTTTCTTTTAACTGAAAATTGTATAATAAACCTACCAGCCCAATCATTCATGATAAAAGATTTTTCAGAGGAAAGAGTTGACATATGTATGTTCCTTGTGATTTTTTAAAAATAAATATTTTTGCTTGCTTTGGCCATGTTGCTTACATAAATTCATTGTTTCTACTGATACTTTTCAAGAGTCAATGTAAGTCATTTTAGATTCTTGTCAACATTTTAAAATATTTCTCTTCTATTAAAGTTTCCTAGATTGTGATGTTAGGGATGTTTTGAGAAATAGTTGACATTTTCTACTGGCAAATTAGTACTCTCAATACATTTACGTAAAAAAAATCAGTGCTTTCACGAACCACAAGAATTATAGATATATATTGCAACACTGGTTAATGAGACCAGCTAATATACATTTATTATCCTCTCTCTATAACATTCAAAGCAGATATTTTCTGAAATTTTTTAGATTTAAAGACATTTGCCTCCTCCTGAATTATTTTAGTCCATTCTAGGGAGGAGTTCTGTTGCCGACTTATCAGATGTGAGACAATTTACACGGTATAAAAATAAGTGAAAGTAATGTGATGTGCCAGATTTCTTGTGGAATATGAGTAATCATCCTGTTGGCATGGCAAGGAGATTCATAGAAAAACACTCTTTTGTGATTATCGCTGAAAATTAATTGTAATTAAAGATTTTATGTATAAAAGAAGAAATACAGTAGGTTGGATTCCTAACTGAAAATGAAGAGCTTCTTCTGTTCCTTAGCATGCTTTCCTTGAAAGATGTGTTTTCTCTCTGTATCACTCATTAATAAAAAAATAATTATTATCACTTTCTATGACTAAGATACTGTGGTAGGTAAGGAGAAGAACAAGGAATAAAAGATGCTCCAGAATATGCAGTGTAACTGATCACTGAATAAAGAATGATGCACATACCAGGAGTGATAAGGAAGCAAGCTGGAGAAAAGAAGAGATCATTTCTATCTAGGGCTTTAAACGGAAAGCTTAAAAAAGACTCTGACAAAGGAAATACAAATGAATATGATATAATGTGCATGCGTGCATGCTAAGTCGCTTCAGTTGTGTCCGACTCTTTGAGGCCCCATGAACTATAGCCCGCCAGGATCCTCTGTCCATGGGATTCTCCAGGCAAGAATACTGGAGCAGGTTGCTGTCACCTCCTCCATGGGATCTTCCCAACCCAGGGATCGAACCCCTATTTTGTACGTCTCCTGCATTGACAGGGGGTTCTTTACTGCTAGTGCCACCTAGGAAGCCCATATAATATGCAAGCATAGGCAAATGGGAGAAGCTAGCGCAGCTAATGTTTCTTCTATTCCTGATATGGACATTTGACCACATTAAGAGGCTACAAAAATAATTATTCAATTGCACTGACACATTATCTTTCAAAAAGTTGAAATTGTCAATAAGTCCATTTAAAATAGGAATTTATATGTAGGATTGCTAATGATAAACCATTTTCTAAGTATGACATTTAAACATGTTTATTTCATCTTTAGCCAACTTTCAAAAATGTACTTTCATTTGTGTTTTGTAATATTTATATATAATGTTATAATGCTAACCACAAATATTTCAAAATAAGTAAACATGCATATATCAGGTGTGTCCTGAAAAATGGTTTACTGATAGATTGTTGTTGTTGTTCATGTCTGACTCTGCGACCCCATGAACTGCAGCTTCCCAAGCTCCACTTTCCTTCACTATCTCCCGGAGTTTGCTCAAATTCATGTCTATTGAGTTGGTGATGCCATCCAACCATCTCATCCTCTGTCATCTCCTTGTCTTCATGCCTTCAATCTTTCCCAGCATCAGGGTCTTGACCATGATGCATTGGCTCTTTGCATCAGGTGGCCAAAGTATTGGAGCTTCAGCTTCCAGTGAACATTCAGGGTTAATTTCCTTTATGATAGACTGGTTTGATCTCCTTGCTGTCCAAGGGACTCTCCAGGGTCTTCTCTAGCCCCACAGTTTGAAGGCATCAATTGTTCAGCTTACTTACTGATAGATGGGCATTGTCAAAACAAATTAGTTCTTTTTCTAAAGCAGAGAATATATTTCTTTCCTCAACATTAGTCATCCCTCTCTTGTTAAGCTCACCCAGAAGGCTTCAGCTTCTCCTTAATCTCTTCCTAGATTAGAAATGGACAGAACTGATGCTTTATTATCATCTTTCCCTAGGAAAACTGAGGCATTCCCTAAGCCATGGCACTTAAATCCCTTCTCTCTGAAATGCTCATGCACTTGACAGGCATATAGATTTTTTATATTTTATTTGTTATTTATTCTTGCTGTTCTGTAGCCTATAGATTTGTCCATAAACCTATCAACTCAGTTTTTAAAATGTTAAAAATCAGGAGTTGAGTCAATGCAGCTTTGGGGGCAGTTATAGTTAACAGTGGGAATCCACAGATACATGTATGTTTTAATACAGATGAAGCTCTTCTAGTGGTTTGTTTCCTGCACAGATCATTGTTTTCTCTTGTATGAATATGCAGATTTTAAGCAAGGAGGCATGGTTAAGGGGGAGGGCATCATCGTGTGATATGTTTGGTGGAAACTACTATGCTACCATTTCCTAAATGTCATATTTTATTGAACAGACTTAATGATGTGAGCTAAATGGTGAATATCCCTTTTTATAACATGCAAGGATGGATTTTAGTGTCCATTTGTTGTGTATGTTTAAAAGGACATCTGAATGGCTCTTCTAGGAGAATGAAGGTAGAAGCCACACAGGGTAGTAGCTGTGTTCATTTCATCTGGGAGCTTGTTAGAAATGCAAACACCTTGGGCCCTAGGTCAGGAATTCCTGAATCAGAACCTCAAGATATAAGACCCAGAAATCTGCATTTTAACTAGCTCTCAGGGCTTCCCAGGTGGCGCTCATGGTAAAGAAACCACCTGCCAATGCAAGAAGATATGAGACTCTGGTTTGATTCCTGGATTGAGAAGATCCTCTGGAGGAGGGGATGGAGATTCCTTGGACAGAGGAGCCTTTCTGGCTACAATACATGGGGTCGCAAAGAGTCTGACACAACTGAGCAACTCTCACTTTTTTCACACGATTCTTATATACATTAAAGTTTTAGCAGCACTCTTAGGGGAAAATAATAGTAATTTAAATGGTCACTTCAGAATAGACATGAGCTCTTTCAACATTCTCCAGTAAACTATGTCACAGGTTCTTGTTAGCTACCGTGACCCACTGATATGTTTTCAAGCAGGGCATGAATTAGTCACATGATATTATTGCATGGCAGTGAAAAATTACATTGTACTTTCTCAAACTGGTAGAGAATAAAGCCAAATAAAACAGTATTTTGTGGAATTATATTTGATGAGCATATAAAATACAAGAAAGAGTAAAGGTAATCCATGAAGGAAAGTAGCTTAATTTATGTACTAATTATCACAATCATACTGAAACAATAAAAGTGAAAGTCGCACAATTGTGTGTCTGACTCAGCTACCCCATGACTGTACAGTCCATGGAATTCTCCAGGCCAGAATACTGGAGTGGTTAGCCTTTCCTTTTTCCAGGGATCTTTCCAACCCAGAGATCGAACCAGGGTCTCCCACGTTGCAGGCGGATTCTTTATCAGTTGAGCCACCAGGAAAGCCCAATGGGTTAAATAGTAGCACTTAACTTATGCCACCTATACTGTTTTCCTTCAAAGAAGAAAACCATGCTTCTTTTGAGAGAAGTGAATCTAGGCACTAGATCTGTAGGAGGGATAAGAAGGCTTGGGTGATGAGGCATAAAAAAAAATAATAATAGAAAGACTTAAACATTTTAAAAAATTGTCAGTATTTTCATGAAAATACAAGCTCAAGCTTGTTGATATGTGATTCAGTTTCAGCTTGTTAATTGCTGCTTGCATTCCAGTGTTAAGAGCATCATCTAGGCATTGAACTGTTACACTATCAACAAAAAGGAAAAAAATAAACAGCAGTGCCTAACAACTCACTAACACTGATCCTATTTACTATGTGTCAATTTGTCACCCTTGGCTGAATAAGGAAAATATGCCATGTAAAAACTGATAGCCTGTTTGCCTAAATTATACATGCTTGTGTATAACCATTTATATTTTCAGCAGGGAGTGGCAAAATTTATGCCGTTTATTATCTATTGTGTCTAATTCAGATCCTAGAAATTTGAGGGCTGTTTATAGTTTCATTTAAATGAACATTACCCAATGTAGGAAATCAGGCTAGCTTATCCTCCCTTAGTACTTAGTGGCTTAATGTAGTAAATGAGGATGAGGAAACTTTGGTTCTACCCTCATTTATACTTTATTTTTTTGTTAAAATATAATTTGTACTTTATATTGTTTCTTCCAGTTTTACTGAAAAATAACTGATACACAGCTCTGGAGAAGTTTCAAGCATTTAGTATAATGACTTGACTTGCATATATCATGAAATGATTACCATAATAAGTTTAGTGACCATTCATCCTCATATAGATACAAATTCATTGACCTACAACACTGTTTTGCTTATTAGTGTGCAATGTATAGATTTGGTATTTTTGTTCATTTCAAAATGATCACTATGATAGTCTGATTACCATCTGTCACCATTCAATGATGCTACATAATTATTGACCATATTTCCCACACTGTACTTTTCATACTAGTGACTTATTTGTTTTGTAGATGGAAGCTTGTACTTCTTATCTTAATTTATTTCATTGCCCTATGCCCCTCTCCTCGGGCAATTGCTTGTTCTCTGTATCTAGGACTCTGTTTCAGTTTGTTATTTTTATTTGTTTTGTTTTTCAGATTCCACATATAAGTAAAATTGTATGGTACATATATTTCTCTTACTTAGTTAACATAGAATCCTCTTGGTCCATTCATGTTGTGGCAAGTGGCAAGATTTCATTCATTTTATCCCTGAGTAATATAACATTGTGTATATATAATATACCCATTATATAATATAATTAGATTATTACATTGTGTATATTATTAAAATTACATATTACATAGTGTATATATCATATATTATACTATATATAATATAATATGATGTAATATATAACTGTAAATACATTATATTATTACATTGTATATATTATTGCACATTACATATTGCATTGTGCATATTAGTACCTTGTATATAATATTACACTGCATTTATATACTATACCATATATAATATAATATGATATAATATAATGTAATTAGAGCTTCCCTCATAGCTCAGTTGTTAAAGAATCTGCCTGCGATGCAGGAGACCCTGGTTCAATTTCTGAGTCAGGAAGATCTGCTGGAGTCTGGATAGGCTACCCATTCTAGTATTCTTGGGCTTTCCTTGTGGCTCAGCTGTTAAAGCATCTGCCTGCAATGCAGAAGACCTGGGTTCGATCCCTGGGTTGGAAGATCCCCTGGAGAAGAGAAAGACTACCCACTCCAGTATTCTGGCCTGGAGAATTCCATGGACTCTATAGTCCATGGGGTTGCAAAAAGTTGGATATGACTGAGTGACTTTCACTCACTATATATAATAAATCTTTTTTATCCATTCATTTGATGATGGGCACTTAGTTTGCTTCCATATTTTGACTATTGAAAAGCGCAATGAACATAAAGGTGCCTATATCTTTTTAAATTAATATTTTTTTTCTTAGTATAAATACCTAGGAATGAGACTGCTGGATAACTCTGTTGCATATATTTTATTAACAATGAACTATCAGAAAGTGAAATTAAGAAAATAATGTAATTTATAATCACATGTGAAAGAATAAAATATTTAGGAGCTTTAAGGGGGTAAAAGAATTGTACTTGGGAAACTATATGACATAAGTGAAAGAAAGTGAAGATGAAGCAAACAAATGGAAACATAAAATCTACTTATGGATTGGAATAATTCATATTGTTAAAATAATCATAAACTCAAGGCTATCTGCAGATTCTATGTTCAGTTCACTTCAGTTCAGTTGCTAATTGTGACCAACTCCTTGTGACCTCATGGACTGCAGCACACCAGGCTTCCCTGACCATCACCAACTCCCAGAGCTTCCTCAAACTCATGTCCATTGAGTTGATGATGCCATCCAACCATCTCATCCTCTGTCATCCCTTTCTAGTCCCACCTACAATCTTTCCCAGCATTAGTGTCTTCTCAAATGAGTCAGTTTGTCACATCAGATGGTCAAAGTGTTGGAGTTTCACTTTTGGAATCAGTCCTTCCAATGAATATTCAGGACTGATTTCATTTTGGATGGACTGGTTGGATCTCCTTGCAGTCCAAGGGAGTCTCAAGAGTCTTCTCCAACATCACAGTTTAAAAGTATCAATTCTTCAGCGCTCAGCTTTCTTCATAGTTCAACTCTCACATCCATACATGACTACTGGAAAAACCATAGCATTGACTAGACAGACCTTTGTTGGCAAAGTAATGTCTCTGCTTTTTAATATGCTGTCTAGGTTGGTCATAGCTTTTCTTCCAAGGAGCAAGCGTCTTTTAATTTCATGGCTGCAGTCACCATCTGCAGTGATTTTGGAGCCCCCGAAAATAAGTCTGTCAGTTTCCAGTGTTTCCCCATCTATTTGCCATGAAGTGATGGGACCGGATGCCATGATCTTAATTTTCTGAATGTTGAACTTTAAGCCAAATTTTTCAGTCTCCTCTTTCACTTTTGTCAAGAGACTTTTCAGTTTTTCTTTGCTTCCATAAGGTGGTGTCATCTGCATATCTGAGGTGATTTATATTTGTCACTGGAATCTTTATTCCATTTGTGCTTCATCCAACCCAGTATTTCTCATGATGTGCTCTGCATGTAAGTTAAATAAGCAGGGTGACAATATATAGCCTTGCCATACTCTGTTCCCAATTTGGAACCAGTCTGTTTTTTCTATATCTGTTTCTAACTGTTGCTTGCTGACCTGTGTACAAATTTCTCTGGAGGCAGGTCAAGTGGTCTGGTATTCCTATCTCTGGAAGAATTCTCCACAGTTTGTTGTGATCCACACAGTCAAAGACTTTGGCATAGTCAATAAAGAAAAAAGTAGACGTTTTTCTGGAACTCTCTTGCTTTTTCGATGATCCAACTCTTGTTGGCAATTTGATCTCTGGTTCCTCTGCTGTTTCTAAATCCAGCTTGAACATCTTGAAGAACTATGGACAGAGGTTCAAGACATTGGACAAGAGGCAGTGATCAAGATCATCCCCAAGAAAAGAAATGCAAAAAGGCAAAATGGTTTTCTGAGGAGGCCTTAAAAATAGCTAAGAAAAGAAGAGAAGAAAAGGCAAAGGAGAAAATGAAAGATATACACATTTGAATGCAGAGTTCCAAAGAATAGCAAGGAGAGATAAGAAAGCCTTCCTTAGTGATCAATGCAAAGAAACATAGGAAGACAATAGAACTGGAAAGACTAGAGATCTCTTCAAGAAAATTAGAGATATCAAGGGAATATTTCACACAAAGATGGCACAATAACGGACAGAACTGGTATGGACCTAACAGAAGCAGAAAATATTAAGACAAGGTGCGAAGAATACACAGAAGAACTATATTAAAAAGATCTTAATGCCAAGATAATCATGATGGTGTGATCACTCACCTAGAGCCAGACATTCTAAAGTATGAAGTCAAGTGGGCCTTAGGAAGCATCATACAAACAAAACTAGTGGAGGTGATAGAATTCCAGCTGAGCTATTTCAAATAATAAAATATGATGCTATGAAAGTGTTACACTCAATATGCCAGCAAATTTGGAAAACACAGAAGTGGCCACAGGACTGGATAAGGTCAGTTTTCATTCCAATCCCAAAGAAAGGGAATGCCAAAGAATGTTCAAACTTATTGGACAGTTACACTCATCTCACACACTAGCAAACAATGCCCAAATTTTCCAAGCCAAGCTTCAGCAATACATGAACCGTGAACTTCCAGATTCACTGTAGCCCCTATCTAAGTACCCAGTGGCATTTTGTATAGAGCTACAACAAATAATTTTAAAAATAATATGAAAACACAAAAAATACCGGATAGTTATAACAATTTTGAATAAGAACAACAACACTAGAAGTATCATACTCTGTCTCTGGTTTCATACTGTACTATAAAGTTACAGTAATTAAAGCAGTATGGTACTGGCCCCTGGCTATACTTTTAAGTTCTCCATAATGACCCTGGTACTTGTTTTTCCAGTATTTAAAACAAAGGACTTTAAGTAAATGATTGTTAAAAATTATATGATTCTATGAACATCAATTACTTTTGGGACATAGTGCAGGGGAGGATGACCAGTAGAAATCTAATTTGAAATTAAGTTCAAGAGAAATTTACAATTCAAGATTTAACCACTGATCAAATAAAAATTATTTTGGAACCCAATATTGAATTATGCTTTTAAAATTTCTTTTTAAGAGAAAGTATAGTATTATCCCATGATGAGAAGTCTTAGAAACACTATTAATAATTGCAATACCATTGAAAATTTAGCTCTCTTCCTGTGCCTTAGGTGCCTCTTCAGAGGCTTGTTGATATCAGCAAAGTTTGCACTTGCACACTCTTTAGTGTAACAGTCTAGCACAGTAGAATACTTCTGTTATAACTTAATAGCTCTTTAACAGAAAAGCATAACTTATCTCACTCAATTTTAATGGTGTTCTAATACCTATATTTAAATAGTTATTTCATTATTTAAATTAGAAAAAGAAATGTCTGCACCCAAGGGTAGATAAGACTTCTCCAAAGAGTCTCCTGTATTATGGTCATGGACAAAAGGAAAATCTTTCCTAAGATACCTAGGGGAGATTTTTTTGGAGGCGATCTGTTGGTTCAGATCATGGATTTGAAGATTTGTTCCTCAATCTGAATGGCAATCTCTAAAGATGAAATGAACTATGTTTGCTTAGTGCTTTTGCTCTTGAGAGACACACCCTCCAACTTGAAGATGATTGTGTTTTCCTAGGTTTTCTTACTCAGAATAAGTAGTTTATTTTGTGATTTGGTCTTCCCTGGTGGCTTAGTGGTAAAGAATCCACCTGCCAATGCAGGAGATGTGGGTTCAATCCCTGGATCCCGAAGATCCTGTGGAGAAGGAATGGCAACCCACTCCAGTACCCTTTTCTGGGAAATCCCATGGACAGAGGAGCCTGGCAGGCTACAGTCCATGGGTTCTCAGTCCATGAGAAGAGTTAGGAATACCTTAGTGACTAAACGACCCCAGCATTTTGTACTTTAAAAGCTGCATTCATAGGTTTATCATTAATTTAAGGGCTTGTGAGTTAGGAGGGTCCAGGTTAAATCCATTCTCTGTAACTTATGGGCCATGTACTTCACCTCTTTGAATCTGTTTCCTTATCCATAACATACAAAAACTACTTATCTTCAAAGGCTGATATAATGCACTAAATTCTTTCCATAATGTCTGAAAAACACTGAGAAGTTGATTAAGTGAGAAATTTTTATTATAGATTAGGGAGCTTAGGCTATTATAGATTGGGCAGTGGATGATATTACACAGGACAGAAATAGCAACTGTGAAGTCCAAGACAAAGTATAACCAATGAAAGAAAAGTAGAGGCAAGAGTAAGGGCAGATTAGACAGAAATAAGGATGTCGAAATCATTGGGTTGGCTCCTAAAGGGCCTTCTATACCAAAATAAGAAATTTGAATTTTGTCAAAAGGACAATAGACAGCAATAGAAATATATTTGTCTGAGTGATTGACCTGATTTATGTTTAGAAGTTTTATTCCCTTGTCTTTGACTCCTTGATTGTTCCAGTTATTGCTACCACCCTGTCCCATTGGCTTTGCACCCTTTTTCCTTCAGAGGCTAGCTCCATACTTCTGTTTTCTGTATCCCTGAGTTGTCTGTTTGACCAAAACCCAACTTTTATTCATTCCTTGGCTCTTTCTTCTCCAGGTTTTCAGATTTACCATGTAATTCTGGTCTTTTGAGTCCCCGGGGCAAGTCCATCCACCAGACTATATCCTGCCTGGGCACCCCTCTTGAGCAGAAGTAGGAAAAAACAAAAACAAGAAAACAGCAGTCCTGCTTTCGCTGAATTTCCTTTGCCTTTGCCATTTAAGATTAGCTTTCTCCTTCAGACAATTATTCCCCTTAATATAACATTATGCTTTCACTTTAATCTTTTTAAACTCTTCTATGTCTTGTCCAGTAACATTAAAAAAAAATTACTCTGTGGTATCACAGTTTAAAGCAAAAGACAAAATCTTTGATGTCAGACAGATTAAATTTTAATGTCAGTGCTAACTCTTACTAATCACATTAATTTGGGTAGGTTGTATAGTCTCTGTGTCTCAATTCCCTTATCTATAAAATGATATTGTTATATTTATTGCAATTTTAAGTTTGTGAAATTTATAGCAAGTCATGATTTGGTAAAAAAACCTGCAAGTACTGAGCTGTTGGCATACCAGCATTTTCTTGGTGGTGGTATGTAAACATTTGAGCATCTGCAGCCTCTTTCCCAATGTCATAATTCTTATTTTCTTTCTTCTCCCAGGAGACTTGCCTCTCTTCTTCTGACTCTGAGCACCTCCTAGGGTACACACCTCTCTCCCTTTTTCTACAGATATGATTTAGGGTGATCTTGATAATTTAGACTTGAAAAGCAAAATCTGGAAAAGAATATCATTTTCATACAACTCTTCTTTGGGACTTTTCATACAAACTTGGACAAATTTAGGCAAAAAAATTATAACCATGTTAGGTGAAGAGAAAAATATGTAAATTATTTTAGAACAAAGTATAAATATCTCAGTAAATTTTTTGACATATATGTTGTTATATTTGGATTATATTACAGTCTCAAGCAATGTTAGCTTCCTTCTTCCTGTTTCCGTTTTATTTTTCATTTTCCTCAAATCTGATGTATTGATTAATTTAAAGGAAAAAGGCTATCACTGACCAAGTAAAACAGTAAGTTCAGGTGTTAAGGTGGTAGTAAGAAATTCCTTCCCTCTGTCCATATAGTCACTGCTCCCACTTCGCTTCCAGACCTTTCTTTCTTTTTATTTATTTATTTATTTTTTCT
>SJXQ01004833.1:497168-540525 GCA_006408695.1 Aepyceros melampus | reverse complement strand
TATGCAGAGTACATCATGAGAAACGCTGGACTGGAAGAAACACAAGCTGGAATCAAGATTGCTGGGAGAAATATCAATAACCTCAGATATGCAGATGACACCACCCTTATGGCAGAAAGTGAAGAGGAACTAAAAAGCCTCTTGTTGAAAGTGAAAGAGGAGAGTGAAAAAGTTGGCTTAAAGCTCAACATTCAGAAAACGAAGATCATGGCATCTGGTCTCATCACTTCATGGGAAATAGATGGGGAAACAGTAGAAACAGTGTCAGACTTTAATTTTTTGGGCTCCAAAATCACTGCAGATGGTGACTGCAGCCATGAAATTAAAAGACGCTTACTCCTTGGAAGAAAAGTTATGACCAACCCAGTTAGTGTATTCAAAAGCAGAGACATTACTTTGCCGACTAAGGTCTGTCTAGTCAAGGCTATGGTTTTTCCTGTGGTCATGTATGGATGTGAGAGTTGAACTATAAAGCTGAGCACTGAAGAATTGATGCTTTTGAACTGTGGTGTTGGAGAAGACTCTTGAGAGTCCCTTGGACTGCAAGGAGATCCAACCAGTCCATTCTGAAGGAGATCAACCCTGGGATTTCTTTGGAAGGAATGATGCTAAAGATGAAGCTCCAGTACTTTGGCCACCTTATGCGAAGAGTTGACTCATTGGAAAAAACCCTGATGCTGGGAGGGATTGGGGGCAGGAGGAGAAGGGGACGACCGAGGATGAGATGGCTGGATGGCATCACCGACTCGATGGACGTGAGTCTGAGTGAACTCCGGGAGTTGGTGAGGGACAGGGAGGCCTGGCGTGCTGCGATTCATGGGGTCGCAAAGAGTCGGACACGACTGCGCGACTGAACTGAACTGAATGTTTAGTGACGTTGACATTCTTTCATGTGATTTTTTTAAAAGACTGTGAATTAAACTTACATCTTGAAATTGGCTTAACGCCTGCCTTCTTTTGGATTCTTTTTGGATGACAACCCCTAGGACATATTTTGAGGGCAGCTGTGTTTTACTTACAGTCCCTGGATCAACCTTGTGAATGTTAAATGCCCAAAGGCACGGCTCTTCATGGTGTTATTACCGAAAATGGCCACAAGGCGGCAGCACTTCTTCCTGCCGCATGCTTTTTCTTTCTTTTCTTTTTTTTTCCGGAAATTCCTTGTTATTTTCTGCTGGAATAGAGTGGATTTCTGATGTTGTTTGTTTCGGGTGTACAGGAACTTGATTCAGTTATACATAGACATTTATTCTCTTTACGGTTCTTATTTGCATATAGGCCATTACAGTATGTTCAGTAAACTTCCCTCTGCTGTTCAATAGGTACTTTTAAATCCTCTATTTGATGTATATATAAATGTGTATACGTTGCTTCCAATCTCCTAGTTTATTCTGCTGTATCTGGAGGTGGGGTCTCTCCAGAGGGAAACAGGAACTCCGGGTTCATTTTGGGGACGCACCCCCTGCTACGTGCTCCCAGCTCGCTCTGCCCCAGGACCCTCCAGCCTTGGCACCCAAACCAGTCGGGCCCCAAGGGTGTGACACCGCAAGTCACTATGCCTGAGGGGAATAGAGTCGGAATATCCTTGCTGTTTTATCTGTTTTCATCCCATCATTTGAACAGGAGCATACAGGTGAATTACAGTCTTGGGTTTGTTTTTTCCTTTTCCTTCTATGACAAACTGTTTCACTTCTACATGGTTGTACATATGATTTGTTGGGGTTTTCTCTTTACAGGTTAATACAGAGTGTGGAGGATGCTTCCTTCTGTTACATGGTGGGTCCTGGTCCCTTATTTTATCAATAGCAGTGTGCATATATTAGTCTGAAGCAGTTCTTTTCTCCATGCCCCTCATCTTTATATTTTAGTGACCAGAAGTTTTTTTCTAAATCTGTGAGCCTGTGTCTCCAAGCAGTAAGTTCACTTGCGTCCATCCTTACACCTGGAAGTGATATGGTATGGTGTTAGTCTCTCCTTGTCTCTCTTCCTTCACGTGGAGTGATCATCTCTACTTTCTTTCCTGGCACTGGACTTGGCACTTTTCCCCACTTCTTTGTGGTGGAGAAATATCCCACTGTGTACATGTACCTGCCCCACTGTGTGTCCCTTCATCTGTGCTTCTACAATTAACTTGCTTTTCTGTCTTGCCTGTTGTACATAGTGGAGCCAAAATTGGAGGGTTGTCCATCTCTATTAAAATTTTGGTGTCTCAACCCGTCTGCCCTGAACCCAGATGAGTCCGGACATGAGACCCAAGCCTGCTCAGGCTCCTGGAATGGGAGAGCAGCCCGAGTCAGGGGGGCTGGGGGGAATAAGCTAGGCGCTGCTTTTCTATTTCTTTTCTCTAGTCTCATGCCTGTGCTGTGCTGGAGTATAGCCGATCTGCAGTTTTCTGCTTGTCTTCAGGGTACATCCACGTGATTAACTAGTGACATATACATACAGCCTATCTGTTCTTTTTTGGATTCTTTTCCCATAGAGGTTATTGCAGAAGGTTGAACAAAGTACCCTGTGTTGAATATCAGGTTCTTCCTGAGAATCTATTAGAGATACAGATTTCTGTGTATATGTGGTGGGAAGGAAGGAAATAATGATTTTGCATTATCCATTACAGATAGAGATTTCTCTGTATTGTTAGAGGTACAAATGTCTATTTGGAAGAAAGAAAGGACAGAGATTTGTTGTTACAGGTACAGATTTCTGGGTATATGTTAGCCCTGACCTACTAATTCAGCCTTGTTCTTTCACATTTTCTTGGAACATTCTATTTGTGTTTGAATTCTCAGAGTCGCTTTTGTGGTATAAATTTGTTCCTTTGTATCTCTTTTTTTATTTTGCCTAGAAGGGACATCATATGTTTTTTTCTTTCTGTCTGGCCGAGTTCGCCTAGACTATATTCCTCCAATGGAGAAGGCAATGGCACCCCACTCCAGTACTCTTGCCTGGAAAATCCCATGGATGGAGGAGCCTGGTGGGCTACAGTCCATGGGATCGCTAAGAGTCGGACACGACTGAGCGACTTCACTTTCACTTTTCACTTTCATGCATTGGAGAAGGCAATGGCAACCCACTCCAGTGTTCTTGCCTGGAGAATCCCAGGGACGGTGGGCTGCCATCTTTGGGGTCGCACAGAGTCGGAGACAACTGAAGCGACTTAGCAGCAGCATATTCCTCCAAGGTCCATCCTTGTGATTATTACTGGGATAATTTCATAATTTCAGTGGCCTCTTTTGATGGCTGAGTAGTACTTCAATTTTGTGGTATAAATTTGTTCCTTTGTATCTCTTTTTTTATTTTGCCTAGAAGGGACATCATATGTTTTTTTCTTTCTGTCTGGCCGAGTTCGCCTAGACTATATTCCTCCAATGGAGAAGGCAATGGCACCCCACTCCAGTACTCTTGCCTGGAAAATCCCATGGATGGAGGAGCCTGGTGGGCTACAGTCCATGGGATCGCTAAGAGTCGGACACGACTGAGCGACTTCACTTTCACTTTTCACTTTCATGCATTGGAGAAGGCAATGGCAACCCACTCCAGTGTTCTTGCCTGGAGAATCCCAGGGACGGTGGGCTGCCATCTTTGGGGTCGACAGAGTCGGAGACAACTGAAGCGACTTAGCAGCAGCATATTCCTCCAAGGTCCATCCTTGTGATTATTACTGGGATAATTTCATAATTTCAGTGGCCTCTTTTGATGGCTGAGTAGTACTTCATTGTATATATACCATGTCATGTCATCTTTAACTTTTAATCTGTCCAGAGATATCTTGCAGGTTCTGTATCTTGGCTATTGTAGGTAGTGCTGCAGTGAATGTGGGGTGCACGTGTCTTTTTGAATGATGGTTGTCTCAGGATATAGGCCCAGGTGTGGGTATGTCAGATCACGGGCTGCCCTCTCTTGAAATCTTATTTTCTGGCATGCGGACAAACAAGCTTTCTAGCGGCTGTTGCTAATGTCCATTCCAATGACCGTGTTGGGGGGTTCGCTCTTCTAGCTGTTGCCCACATTTATTGTTTGTAGAATTGTGAGTTGGCCATTCTGACAGGTGAGATTGATCTCTTGTTGTCACTTTTGATTGACATTTTCCCTGTCATATTTTGGGATATAGAGCATCTTGTTCTCTGGCCATTTGGGGATTTTTATTCTTTTTTCTTTACCTTAAAGGGTGTATGGAGAATTTACCTTTAAATTGGCCTCTTCAAAGCCAGTTGTATTTGCAATTGATTTCTGCAATAATTGCCCAGGTCTTTTTCTGAAGACAGCTGTCATTAATAGCCCGCACAGGCCTTGTGACTTGGAGGTGCCAGTAAGTGCAGGTGCTAAAGTTGTAGTTACAGGAAATGTCCACAAGGAGGCAGCACTTCTTCAAGCCCATCTCTGCTTCCACCTATAACCAGAGCCTTAAGGAAAGTCAGCTTCCTAGGATAAGAATGAGTGTGGAACGTGCCTGAACCAACACCCAAGGCCTTGTGTCTCACTATTTCTTCCCTCTGCAGCTTCATCTCTCCCCTCCAGAATCATGTGTATCTGGGACACCCCTCCCTGCTGAGGTCCCTAGGAGGCTGCACTCTCAGGAAGGAAGCTTCAGCTGGGGACCCTGGCCCCGTGGACTGGGTACTTGGAGACTTTACCCTGGTCCTTGTGGCTAGACGGTCATGTCACCATCATTAGGGTGCACAGGGCTGACCAGAAGGCCAGGTGTGAGAAGGGTCTCAGTGCAGGGCAGAGTGTCAGGCTGGCCGACACTGCGAGTCCAGCCTTGGGACTCGCGTCTACTCTGGTTCCAGGGATTGGAGAGCATCTCAAGTCAGGGAGGCTGGAGGGAGTACACTGGGCATTACTTCCTTTTAGTTTCCCTTAATCTCATGCCGATGCTATGCTGAAGCATAGACCAGTGTGTTTTGTGCTTGTCCTCAGTGTACAACGGACTGATTCAGTTATGAAACATACATCCACAGATTCGTTTTTTTTTTTTTTTTTTATTCTTTTGCCATAGAGGTTATGCAACAAGGTAGAGTAAGTTCTCTGCAGTGAACATCAAGTCCCTGGGAGGTAACTGTTAGAGAAGCAAATCTTTTGTACCGGTGTGAGGAAAGAAGGAAGGAGATAGTCCTTGTGGATTGTCTGTAACAGCAATAGATTTCCTTGTATAAGTTAGAGATAAATAATCCTGTGTAAATGGGCACAAAAGAAAGGACGGAAGGAGAAAATCCTTCCGATTTGGAAGGAACGGACGATCTGATAGAGATGCAGACTTCAGGGCATCTGTAGAGGAAGGAAGGAAATAGCCACTGTGGTTCCTCTGATACTCATACAGATTTCTGTGCACAGATTCACTCTGACTTAAATTCATGCCTGGTGGTTCCTTTTTTTCTTAAGTTTGATCTGTGTTTGAATCTAGAGTCTCTAGAGATTCCCAGGTGGCTCAGTGGTAATGGTTCTGCCTACCAATGCAGGAGACATGGGTTTGATCCCTGGGTCAGGACAATCCTCTGGAGGAGGAAATGGCAACCCACTCCAGTATCTGTACCTGGAGAACCCATAGACAGAGGAGCCTGGCAGGCTACATAGTGCATGAGGTCACAAAGAGTTGGACACAACTGAGCACACATGCAGTTAAAAAACAACACCTAGTGTCTTTGCGTTTTAAATTACTGCCCCTGTATCTCTTTGTTTCTTAATATTGCCTAAAAGGGACATCGATGAAGGGAAGGTTTCGGTGAAGGGCACCTTTCCAGACTATGTCGAACCCATCCCTGTCCAGCCCTGGGAATCAGGCCTACTCCAGTTCCCGTGATCAGGTGGCATCACAAGTCAGGGAGGGTGGAGAGAATACACAGGCATTACTTTTCTTCCCGCTCTGTTCTTTTATCTCACGCTGATGCCTCGCTGAAGTATAGTAAATTTGCAGATTTTGCATGTCCTCAGAGTACAACAGATGGATTCAGTTATTATATACAAATAAAGCATATTTGTACCTTTGATTCTTTTGCCATAGAAGTGATTGAACAAAGTGGAGTAAAGTTCTCTGTGCTGAACATCAGGTTCCTGTGGAGTAACTGTTAGATACAGCTTTTTTGAATCGTGGAAGGAACAAAGACCGGTCTTTGTGGATTACGGACTACAGAGTCAGAGTTCTATGTGTTTGTTAGTGATAAATATTTCTGTCTATTTGCATGGAAGGAGGAAGGAAGGAAGGAGGTAACCCTTATGGATTCAGTTCAGTCGCTCAGTCATGTCCAACTCTTTGTGACCCCATGGACTGCAGCATGCCAGGCTTCCCTGTCCTTCACCAACTGCTGGAGCTTGTTCAAACTCATGTCCATCGAGTTGGACATAGATACAGAGTTCTGTGTATACATTAGGAGCAACTTCTAAACCATTTGTGTCCATTCCCCTGCCATATTTTAAAAAATTCTTGTTTTGTGTTTTAATCCAAGAGCCTCATTGTGTGTTTTTAATTACCTCCCATGCATCTCTTTTTAAAATAATGCCTAGAGGAGACATCATATGCTTTTTCTTCCTCTGTTGCTGAGATCACTTTTTGTATAATCCTCCAAGGTTCATTCTTGTGGTGAGAAGTATCATAATTTCATAATTTCAGTGGCAGTTTTTCATGTCTGAGTAATAGCCTATTGTATATAAATGCCACATTATTGGCCATTTACTCTCTTGATGAACCTTTTCTTGGGTCTGTGTTCTGGTTTTAGGAAGTAGCAGTGCAGTGAGCCTTGGGGTGCATGGGTCATTTTGAGTGATGGTTTTTCATAGCATTGGCCCAGGAATGAGTATTGAAATCCTAGGCTTTGATCTCTTGAATTTTTTTATTCTGGCCTGTAGAGGCTATTCTTTCAAGGGTTGTTGCCAATATCCATTCCCATGGAACTTGCAGGAAGCTTGAATCATCTCCCAGCGCTCTCCACAATTTAGGGTTTGCAGAAGTCAGGATGGCCATTCTATCAGATGGCATGTGGCTTCTTGTTGTCGATTTGATTACTATTCCCCCTGTAATAATTAGCAGTACTGAACATCTTGTCCTGTGACTGTTTAAGGTTTTTTTTTTCCTGAAAGAGTGTGGGGAAATTTTATGTTTGCAATTGACTTCTTGGAAGTTGGTTGTGTTTGGAACTGATTTCTGCAGTACTCACCCCAGGTCCTTTCCTGAGGGCAGCTGTCATTAACAGCTCCGCAGGCCTTGGGACTTGGAGGTGCCAGTAAGCACAGGTGCTCAACTTGTAGTTATAGGAAATGTCCACAAGGGGGCAGCACGTCTTCATGCTTCTCTCTAAGCTAAGTCACTTCAGTCGTATCCGACTCTGTGCGACCCCATAGATAGCAGCCCACCAGGCTCCCCCGTCCCTGGGATTCTCCAGGCAAGAACACTAAAGTGGGTTGCCACTTCCTTCTCCATGAAAATATTCCATAAATGAATTTCAGTAACTCTTAAACATTCCGCAAAATTTCCTAAGAACCTGTGAGAGTACAATACCTGGCAATCCTCTCTAAAACAGAAATTCACCTATCTGCTACATTACTGCTGATGATCTGAAATGTACATGATCTCTAAAAAATAACAGTACTGAATAAAACTGAAAGGATCATCCAAGTTCCTACATAATACCAAAGTATTTATCCAGGATTACTGAATAAATCATAGCAATTTGGTATCCTCTTCAAAAAAAAAAATCTCAGAACTTACAAGCATGTGGCATTTCACACTGTATCAACTGAGTAACAGTAAATGAAGGTATAACCACTACAACTTCTTCACCAACTTTTGTGTCCTGAAATATGATGTCATGCTCATCTCTGCTTCCACCTATAACAAGTTCAGTTCGGTTCAGTAGTTCAGTCGTATCCAACTCTCTTTGTGACCCCATGAACTGCAGCACACCAGGCTTCCCTGTCCATCGCCAGCTCCCAAAGTTTACTCAAACTCATGTCCATCGAGTCAGTGATGCCATCCAACCATCTCATCCTGTCATCCCCTTCTCCCGCCTTCAATCTTTCCCAGCATCAGGGTCTTTTCCAGTGAGTCACTTCTTTGCATCAGGTGGCCAAAGTATTGGAGCTTCAGCTTCAGCATCAGTCCTTCCAATGAATATTCAAGACTGATTTCCTTTCAGATGGAGTGGTTGGATCTCCTTGCAGTCCAAGGGACTCTCAAGAGTCTTCTTCAGCACTCAGCTTTATGATCCAACTCTCAAATCCATACATGACCACTGGAAACCCTGGTTATTTAACTTAGAGTACATCATGCAAAATACCAAGCTGGATGAAGAACAGGCTGGAATCAAGATAGCCAGGAGAAATATCAATAACCTCAGATATGCAGATGACACCACCCTTATGGCAGAAAGTGCAGAGGTACTGAAGAGCCTCTTGATGAAAGTGAAAGAGGAGAGTGGAAAAGTGGGCTTAAAACTCAACATTCAGGAAACTAAGATCATGACACATGGTCCCATCACTTCATCCAAATAGATGGGGAAACAATGGAAACAGTGAGAGACTTTATTTTGAGGGGCTCCAAAATCACTGCAGATAGTGACTGAAGCCATGAAATTAAAAGATGCTTGCTCCTTGGAAGAAAAGCTATGACCAACCTAGACAGCATATTAAAAAGCGAAGACATTACTTTGCCAACAAAGGTCCATCTAGTCAAGGCTATAGTTTTTCCAGTAGTCATCTATAACTGCAGCTCAGGGAAAGGCAGCTTCCTGGGATATGAATGAGTGTGGAAGGTGCTGAGCAAACACCCAAGGGCTTGCGTCTCACTTTCTTCCCCCAAAGCTTCACCTTTCCCCTCCAGAATCATGCATACCTGGGACAGCCCTCCCTGCTGAAGGTGCCTAGGAGGCCGCACCCCCAGGAAGGAGGCTTCAGTTGGGGACCCCAGCCCTGCAGATCTGGATACTTGGTGAATTGACCCTGGTCCTTGAGGCCAGATGGGCGTGTCACCATCAGAGTGCACAGGGCAAACGAGACAGTTCAGGTTTAAGAGGGGTCTCGGTGCAGGGCACCCTACCAGGTGTGTCAGCCCCAACCCAGTCCAGCCTTGGGACCGAAACCTGCTCTGGTTCCAGGGATCAGCTCGCATCCAGGACGTCTGAGGGGATAAACTCGGCAATACTTTCCTTCCTTTGTTTCTCTTTAATCTCGTGCTGGGCCACACCCCTGCGTCTTAATCCCCTGCGTCACACAGCCTGGGGCTTAAACCCTCTTGGAGGAGGTCACCATTAATCCGACCATAAAGCCAGTGAGCAGAGGACCCACAAATCACAGAACAGTTATACCAAAGAAATTCTTGCACTGTTAGGAAAGTTCTAGGACCCACAACAGATTTCCCAACCTGGGGGTCTGGCAAAGGGACTGAGAAATCCCAGGGAATTTGATTTTGGAGGCCAGTGGGATTTGACTACAGAACTTGCACAGGACTGGGGAAACAGGCTCTTGGAGGGAACAAACAAAATCTTGTGTGACTAGGACCCAGGAGAAAGGGGCAGTGACCCCACAGACGCTGACCCGACTTGCCCGTGAGTGCCCAGGAGTCTCCGGCAGAGGCGTGGGTCAGCGGTGGCCTGCGGCAGGGTTGGGGGCACGGAGCGCAAAAGTGCTTGCCTGGGACCTTCTGAAGGAGATTGCCATTATCTTCATCGCCTCCACCATAATTTGTCTCAGGCCAAACAACAGGAAGGGAACACAGCCCCGCCCATCCACAGAAATTGGATTAAAGATTTGCTGAGCATGGCCCCACATCAGAACAAGACCCAGTTTCCCCTCCAGTCAGTCTCTTCCATCAGGAAGCTTCCTTAAGGCTCTTACCCTTATCCATCAGAAAGCAGACAGAATGAAAACCACAATCAAAGAAAACCAATCAAATTGATCACAGAGACCACACCCTTGTCTAACTCAAAGAAACTATGAGCCATGCCATGTAGGGCCACCCAAGACAGGAGGGTCATGGTGGAGAGGTCTGACAAAACATGCTCCAGTGGAGAACGGGATGGCAAACCACTTCAGTATTCGTGTCTTGAGAACTCAGTGAGTAGTATGAAAAGGCAAAAAGATATGACACTGAAAGATGAACTCCCGGGTCAGTAGGTGCCCGATATTCTACTGGAGAAAAATGGAGAAATAACTCCAGAAAGAATGAAGAGACAGACCCAAAGTGAAACGATGCCCAGTTGTGAACGTGACTCATGATGAAAGTAAAGTCCGATGCCGTAAAGAACAATATTGCATAGGAACCTGAAATGTTATGCCCATGAAACAAGGTAAATTAGTGGTCAAACAGGAGATGGCGAGAGTGAACTTTGACATTTCAGGAATCAGTGAACTAAAGTGGACTGGAATGGGCAAATTTAATTCAGATAACCATTATATGTGCTACTATGGGCAAGAATCCCTTAGAAGAAATGGAGTAGCCCTTATAGTCAATGAAAGAGTCTGAAATGGAATACTTCGGTGCAATCTCAAAAATGACAGAATGATCTCTGTTCATTTATAAGGCAAACCACTCAGTATCACAGTAATCCAAGTTTATGCCCCGACCAGTAATAGTGAAGAAGCTGAAGTTGAATGGTTCTATGAAGATGTACAAGACCTTCTAGAACTAACACCCAAAAAAGATGTCCTTTTCATCATAGGGGACTGGGATGCAAAAGTAGGAAGTCAGGTACCTGGAGTAACAGGCAAAATTGGCATTGGAGTACAAAATGAAGCAGGGCAAAGGCTAAAAGAGTTGGCAAGAGAATGCACTGATCATCACAAACACCCTTTTCCAACAACACAAGAGAAGATTCTACACAAGGACATAGCCAGATGGTCAACTCTGAAATCAAATTGATTATATTCTTTGCAGCCAAAGATGGAGAAGCGCTATCAGTTCAGTTCTGTCGCTCAGTCATGTCTGACTCTTTGTCACTCCATGAGCTGCAGCACACCAGGCCCCCTTGTCCAACACCAACTCCCAGAGCCCACCCAAACTCATGTCCATTGAGTTGGTGATGCCATCCAACCATCTCATTCTCTGTTGTCCCCTTCTCCTCCTGCCTTCAATCTTACCCAGCATCAGGGTTTTTTCACATGAATCAGCTCTTCACATCACATGGCCAAAGTACTGGAGTTTCAGCTTCAATATCAGACCTTCCAATGAACACCCAGGACTGATATCCTTTAGGATTGACTGGCTGGATCTCCTTGCAGTCCAAGGGACTCTCAAGAGTCTTCTCCAACACCACAGTTCAAAAGCATCAATTCTTTGGCACTCAGCTTTCTTTATAGTCCAGCTCTCACATCCATACATGACCACTGGAAAAACCATAGCCTTGACTAGATGGACCTTTGTTGACAAAGTAATGTCTTTCCTTTTTAATACGCTGTCTAGGTTGGTCATAACTTTCCTTCCAAGGAGTAAGCGTCTTTTCATTTCATGGCTGCAATCACCATCTGCAGTGATTTTGGAGCCCAAAAAAATAAAGTCTGACACTGTTTCCACTGTTTCCCCATCTATTTCCCATGAAATGATGGGACCAGATGCCATGATCTTCGTTTTCTGAATGTTGAACTTTAAGCCATCTTTTTCACTCTCCCCTCTTACTCTCATCAAGAGGCTTTTTAGTTCCTCTTCACTTTCTGCCATAAGGGTGGTGTCATCTGCATATCTGAGGTTATTGATATTTCTTCTGGCAATCTTGATTCCAGCTTGTGCTTCCTTCAGCCCAGCGTTTCTCATGATGTACTCTGCATAGAAGTTAAATAAGCAGGTGACAATATACAGCCTTGACATACTCCTTTTCCTATTTGGAACCAGTCTGTTGTTCCATGTCCAGTTCTAACTGTTGCTTCCTGACCTGCATATAGGTTTCTCAAGAGGCAGGTCAGGTGGTCTGGTATTCCTATCTCTTTCAGAATTTTCCATAGTTTATTGTGATCCACACAGTCAAAGGCTTTGGCATAGTCAATAAAACAGAAATAGATGTTTTTCTGGAACTCTCTTTCTTTTTCCATGCTCCAGCGGATGTTGGCAATTTGATCTCTGGTTCCTCTGCCTTTTCTAAAACCAGCTTGAACATCTGGAAGTTCACAGTTCATGTATTACTGAAGCTTGGCTTGGAGAATTTTGAGCATTACTTTACTAGAGTGTGAGATGAGTGCAATTATGCAGTAGTTTGAGCATTCTTTGGCATTGCCTTTCTTTGGAATTGGAATGAAAACTGACCTTTTCCAGTCTTGGGGCCACTGCTGAGTTTTCCAAATTTGCTGGCATATTGAGTGCAGCACTTTCACAGCATCATCTTTCAGGATTTGAAATAGCTCAACTGGAATTCCATCACCTCCACTAGTTTTGTTTGTAGTGATTCTTCTTAAGGCCCACTTGACTTGACATTCCAGGATGTCTGGCTTTAGGTGAGTGATCACACCATTGTGATAATCTTGGTCATGAAGATCTTTTTTGAACAGTTCCTCTGTGTATTCTTGCCACCTTCTCTAATATCTTCTGCTTCTGTTAGGTCCATATCTTTCTGTCCTTTATTGAGCCCATCTTTGCATGAAATGTTCCCTTGGTATCTCTAACTTTCTTGAAGAGATCTCTAGTCTTTCCCATTCTGTTGTTTTCCTCTATTTCTTTGCACTGATCAGTGAGGAAGGCTTTCTTCTCTCTCCTTGCTATTCTTTGGAAATCTGCATTCAAATGGGTATATCTTTCTGTTTCTCCTTTGCTTTTCACTTCTCTTCTTTTCACAGCTATTTGGAAGGCCTCCTCAGACAGCCATTTTGCTTTTTTGCATTTCTTTTTCTTGGGGTTGATCTTGATCCCTGTCCCTGTACAATGTCACAAACTCCATCCATAGTTTATCAGGCACTCTGTCTATGAGATCTAGTCCCTTAAATCTGTTTCTCACTTCCACTGTATAATCATAAGGGATTTGATTAGGTCATACCTGAATGGTCTAGTGGTTTTCCCTACTTTCTTCAATTTAAGTCTGAATTTGGCAATAAAGAGTTCATGATCTGAGCCACAGTCAGCTCCTGGTCTTGTTTTTGCTGACTGTATAGGCAGGTTTTTTACTATGTTTGATTAGTTTCCCATTAAAATTTTTTCAGTGTAGGTATCATTTAGAGGCCAGCACTCCTTGCGAATATGAAGTGTCCATGACCAATTGTTTTAAGATTGCTCTTTCAAAAAGAGCCACACGGAGGCACAATTTCTTCCTGTTGTTAATGGGGTAATCAGAGTTTGGGGTTAGTCCTGGTTTCTGGTTGTAGATGAGAGTGGAGTATGAAAGTAAAGCCACATAAAGCTTGTGTCTCATTACTACTTCTTTTTTTTTTTTTTTTTTATAGATTTCATTGGAGTAAATTTGACTTAAAACATTGTTTCCTCTAGGGGTACAGAGTCTTGTTCAATTATATCCACACATGTATCTATCTAGGTTTTATTTCCACCACCCCCCCCACCCCAAAGGTTATAACAGAGTGTTTAGTACACAACCTTTGGTAATATAAATTCATGTTCATTGTGTATTTTTTATATATGGCAGTTATACATTAATCCCAATTTCCTAATATCACCCTTAGACCCACCATTATGTTTTGGTAATTATAAGTTTATTTCCTAAGATCTCGAGTTATTTCAAATGTAAATGAGCTCATCTGGAACAATTTCCTATTCTCACTTACAAGTGATGTTTTATATTTCTCTTTCTTGTTCTGAATCCCTTCACTTAACTATGATTCAGTTCAGTTCAGTCGCTCAGTCATGTCCGACTCTTGCGACCCCATGTATCGCAGCACGCCAGGCCTCCTGTCTCTCACCAACTCCCGGAGTTCACTCAGACTCACGTCCATCGAGTCAGTGATGCCATCCAGCCATCTCATCCTCTGTCGTCCCCTTCTCCTCCTGCCCCCAATCCCTCCCAACATCAGAGTCTTTTCCAGTGAGTCAACTCTTCACACGAGGTGGCCAAAGTACTGGAGTTTCAGCTTTAGCATCATTCCTTCCAAAGAAATCCCAGGGTTGATCTCCTTCAGGATGGACTGGTTGGATCTCCTTGCAGTCCAAGGGACTCTCAAGAGTCTTCTCCAACACCACAGTTCAAAAGCATCAATTCTTCGGTGCTCAGCCTTCTTCACAGTCCAACTCTCACATCCATACACGACCACAGGGAAAACCATAGCCTTGACTAGACGGACCTTTGTTGGCAAAGTAATGTCTCTGCTTTACAGTATGCTATCTAGATTGGTCATAACTTTTCTTGCAAGGAGTAAGCGTCTTTTAATGTCATGGCTGCAATCACCATCTGCAGTGATTTTGGAGCCCCCCCAAAATAAAGTCTGATACTGTTTCCACTGTTTCTCCATCCATTTTCCATGAAGTGATGGGACCAGATGCCATAATCTTAGTTTTCTGAATGTTGAGCTTTAAACCAACTTTTTCACTCTCCCCTCTCACCTTCATCAAGAGGCTTTTTAGTTCCTTTTCACTTTCTGCCATAAAGGTGGTGTCATCTGCATATCTGAGGTTACTGATATTTCTCCCAGCAATCTTGATTCCAGCTTGTGCTTCCTCCAGCCCAGCGTTTCTCATGATGTACTCTGCATAGAAGTTAAATAAGCAGGGTGACAACATGCAGCCCTGACGTAACCAGTCTGCTGTTTCATGTCCAGTTCTAACTGTTGCTTCCTGACCTGCATACAGGTCTGCATTGCTTTCCAGGATACCATTTTCTCCATGCCTTTCCCACCATTGATTCTTTGTAGATTTTTCATGACGGCCTTTCAGGTTAACAGGGAGTGATCCCTCCTTGTAGTTAGGATTTGCATGTCTTCATAAGTCACCAGGTTCAACAGCTTTTCATGGACTATTTTTTTAAACAGCCTATGAATTGAAGTGACTTTAGAAATTTTCTTGATTGCTTGCCCAGTTTTTATTATTTTTCAATTGGTTTCCCTTAAAAATGTTTCAAGTGCAAGTATCAGTTAATGCCCAGTAGTCCTTGTGAATATGAAGTAACCATGAACAATAGTTAGAATGTTGATTTTTCGGAAAGGACCCCTCGTGGCAGAATTTCTTCTTGCCCTACACTTGTTACTATGGTAACTGGAGACTTAGGCTTAGTCCTGGTTCCTGGTTGAAAATCAGTTTGGAATGTGACAGCTTGTGTGTCATCACTTCATCTTTTTCCTTTTTTCTTTTTTTTTCCAGTAGAGATAATGTGTATTTTTATTAAACTCCACTTACATTGTTGTTTTTCCTCTAGAGGTTCAAAACTTTGTTCTTTTATACTGGTGCATGTATCTATTCATGTTTGTTTTCTTTTTTTTCCCCACATATAAGTTATTTCAAAGAATTTAATACACTGCTTTTGGTAATGTAGGTCCATGTAGGTTATATATTTTACATGCTTCTTTGGTGTAAGTTCATTCCAACCTCCTAATTTAACCCTTCTACCACCATTTTTTTTTTCTGGTGGATAATTATGATTTCCTAAGATGTGTGGTTATTTGGACTATAAATGAGCTTATTGGGAACAATTTTCCAATCCTACTTGCGAGTGATATCATGTATTTCTATTTTCCTAGTGAATGACTTCTCTTACTAAGATTCTCTCTCTGCAAATGACATATGTCTGCAAATGCCATTATTTCAGGTTTTCACGCTGAGTCACACTCCGCTGTGCAGATGCCTGCTTCTCCTGAATCCATCCGTCTCTGCCTGTGCAGTTTCTCTCGTTTCTGGTCTTTCTGATCGTGTGTCCTAGTGCAGTGCCCTCCTTGGTGCCCGGGTTTTTCAGATTCGGGCTTTCTTGGTGCATGCTCATAGGAGTGGGACTGTGGTGTCTTAACGCATTTCATTTTTACCCTGAAAGTGCACTTCCATGCTGGTTTTCCTAAGGCTGTTACCAATGACATCCCCCCAGCATGAGAAAGGGGCCCTGTTGTCTTAACCCCACCGCAGCATTTCTTGAATGCAGACGTTTTGATAGTGGCCTTTTTGCCTTCAGTAAGGTGGTACTTCGTTGTCATTTAGATTTTCAGTGTCTCATGATTTGCCTTATTGTGTAACTTTTCATGTGCTGTATTTTAAACAAAACAAACCAGTTTAGCAACTTAACAGCAAAGCAATTATTTATAGGTTGCTCTGTGGGGGCAGGATTCCCTCATGTCCAACTGACGTTGCTCATGATATGAGAACCTAAGTGAAATTTCTGCTTTGGGCTTGTAGATTAGAATGGAGTGTACCAGAACAGACACCCAAAGGCTTGTGTCTCCTTCCCATTTTATTTTTCATTAAATACAATTTTATTTCTTATTGTAAGTAAGTGTTAGCTGTTTAGTTATATCAGACCCTTTGCAACCCCATGGACTGTAGCCTGCCAGGCTCCTCTGCCCACGGAGTTTTCCAAGCAAGAATACTGGACTGGGTTGTCATTTCCTTCTCCAGGGATCTTCCCAACTCAGGAACTGAACCTGAGTTTCCTGCATTGCATGCAGACTCTTTACCATCTGAGCCACCACAATATATATGTGTATGTGTTTATATAGGTTGCAGGTGTGCAAAATCTGCTTTTTAATTTTAAATATATATATATTCACATGGATTTCTTTCCTATCTAATTTACTACTAAATGTTGATAAAACTCCCTTGGTATACCTAGGTCCTTGTGTATTATCTATTTCATATGGAATGGTTATATTAGTTATGTCTAACCTTTTGAATATACATATCTTGCCCCTTCATTTTTCTTCAGTAAGCCTGTTTGTCTTTTAAACCTCTGAGTCTTTTACTCAGTTAATTCATTGGTATATCATTTTACATTCTACCTATACGTGAGATCATTTATGCTATGATAATTGTATTTTTCTCCTTCGATCTCTACATAGTTTGATTATCCCAAGTGTATATATAGCCCTGAAAATTGCATTGTTTCCTTTTCTTTTCCTGGCTGAATCACACTGCATTGTGTCCCTGTGTCATTTCTTCTTTACACTTTCATCTCTCCATAAATGTTTTGAATGCTTCTATTTGTTACTTACTGCAAGTTGTAGGCCAGGACACACTGGCTGCATGAACCTTTTCCAAATCTTGATTTTCCTTAAAACACTCTATGACATGGCTCTTCAGGATCTTTTCATGGTTTTTTTTTTTTTTTTTTTTTCACAACTAGGTAATTACAGAGTGTTCAGTACAACACTCAGTACTGTCAGACTATGTTGATAATATATTTTACATTAGTATTTGGTATAACTTTATCACAATCTCTTGAGTTAGTCCTTCAATCTACCATTTCCTTTTGGCAATTATAACTTTATTTACTCAGACAGTATGGTCATTTCTTATGTAAATGAGTTCATTGAGAACCATTTCTCCTTTCCACACACAAGAGAAATGGTAGGATATTACTTTCCTTGCTCTGACTTACTGAGTTGCTGTGATTATGTCTAGACTGATCTGTATTACTGCAAATGGCACTAGTTCATTTCTGTCATGGCAGAGTCGATTTCTGCAGTGTACGTGTATGACTTGTTTTCCATTCATGTGTCTGTGTACATCTTGTTTCCTTCTTTGTCTTGGCTAATAGTCATCCTGTTCCACTGTACTTTTGGGTGCTTTGGTTTTTTAAATTCTGATGTCTCTGCATTTATTCTTAGGAATGGACTGCCAGATCACGTGGCAGCTCTATTTTTGACTTTAAGTCACTTCCCTATTAGTTTGTGTAATGACAGTGACCAGTTGCCTCCCACCAGTAAAAAAATAAAATAAAATAAAAAGGTCCCCTTTTTAAACCTGACTGCAGCATTTCTTGAATGTAGATTTCTTGATAGTGGTCTTTTTGACTTCTCTGAGGTGATACTTTGTTGTCCTTTTAATTTTCATCCTCTCTGATTTGCCCATTGTGTAATTTTAATGTACTCTTTCTTTAAGCATTGTAAATTTATTTACTTTTTGATATTTTGTTCTGACAATTTGCCTTGTTTTACACTTTTTATTAGTTTCCCTTGATTTTTTTTTATGGCAGTTAACATTTAGAGTCCATCAAATTTTGCGAATCTTAACTGCATATAGGGAAAAGTTTTTAGGTGGCTGTTGCAGAGCATGGTCAAAAGGCAACAGAGGTTCCTCTTGTCCAAGTGTGGTTACTGAGGCAATGAGAGCCTTATCTAAGTACTGAATTGGGGTTTTACATTAGAGGGGAGTCAATCATAACAAACACACAAAGTTGTGTGTTTCTTTCAGCTTTTTAATAAATATACCTTAAGTCCTTATTGTAATTATCATTGCTGCTGCTACTGCTGCTAAGTCACTTCAGTCGTGTCCGACTCTGTGCGACCTCATAGACGGCAGCCCATCAGGCTCCCCCGTCCCTGGGATGCTCCGGGCAAGAACACTGGAGCGGGTTGCCATTCCCTTCTCCAATGCATGAAAGTGAAAAGTGAAAGTGAAGTCACTCGGTCGTGTCTGACTCTTAGCGACCCCATGGACTGCAGCCTACCAGGCTCCTCTGTCCATGGGATTTTCTAGGCAAGAGTACTGAAGTGGGATGCCATTGTCTTCTCCGTAATTATCATTAAATATACTTTAATTTCTCATTCTCCAATGCAAGTTTCTTTGAATTATAGTTGTTCAAAATGTGGTCTTTAATTTTAAATATACCTGTATCTATTCACATTCATACTTTTCCCCATATTGTTGTTCCCCAATTATTAGAAATTGTTGATAGAACTCTCTTGGTATACCTAGGTCCTTGTTAATTATTTTATATGGAATGATTATTATTACATCTAAAGTTTTAAATTTATTCCTGGCTCCATTCCTAACTCCTTGAGTAAGCACGAGTTTGTTTTTTTTAAGTCTTTGAGTCTGCTTGTGTTTTCTCAATTAATTCAATGGAATGAATTTTTAGAGTCTAACTGAAGTAACGTATTTGTCTTTGTCTGATTCTGACTTCGTCACTTAGTTTGATTGTCCCTAGTTTTGTCTGTTACTGAAAATTTCATTATTTCTTTTTCCTACTGAGTCATATTGCATTCTGTATATGTGTCCCATCTTCTTTATCCATTCACCATTCTAAAAATATTTTTTTTTGCCTTCATTCATTGTAGGTTGTAAATTTAGGCCAGTGTACACTTGGGTGCTCTTTCAAAAGTGTACACAGTATACACTTCTCAAAACCTTATTTTCTCCTCAAGCACTCTTGGGAGTATTTCTGCAGGGTTTTATAGTAGGTCTGTTTTTATCTCTTGGAGGCAGTTCCATGCTTCTCTCTGTAGTGATCTTTACCATTTATGTGCTACTTATTCTTTGCAGATTCTTCATGATGGCCTTTCACAGCGGCACTGAGTGATGCCTCATTGGAATTATGATTTGCACGTCTGTCATAATTCATGACGTTCAACAGCTTTTCGTGAATTTTTTTAAAAAGTGTGAGTTGATGTACTTCAGATATTTTCTTCTTGAGTGTCGTGCATGCTTAGTTGCTCAGTCCTGTCCTATCTTTGTGACCCTGTGAACTGTAGCCTGCCAGGCTCCTCTGTCCAAGGGATTTTTCAGGCACCAATACGTGAGTGGGTTGCCATCTCATCTTCCTGACTCAGGGACTGAATCTGCATCTCCTGTGTCTCCTGCCCTGCAGGAGGATTCTTTACTAGCTGAGCCATCAAGGAAGCCCTTGATTGTCCTTTTTTATTATTTTCCATTTGTTTCCTTTACTTTTTTTCCAAGTGCAGGCATCATTAAGAGCCCAGCAGTTTTTGTGAATATGAGCAATAGATTAATAGATTCAGTTCAGTTCAGTCACTCAGTCGTGTCCGACTCTTTGCGACCCCATGAATCACAGCACACCAGGCCTCCCTGTCCATCACCAACTCCCGGAGTTCACTCAGACTCACGTCCATCGAGTCCATGATGCCATCCAGCCATCTCATCCTCGGTCGTCCCTTCTCCTCCTGCCCCCAATCCCTCCCAACATCAGGGTCTTTTCCAGTGAGTCAACTCTTCGCATGAGGTGGCCAAAGTACTGGAGCTTCAGCTTTAGCATCATTCCTTCCAAAGAAATCCCAGGGTTGATCTCCTTCAGAATGGACTGGTTGGATCTCCTTGCAGTCCAAGGGACTCTCCAGAGTCTTCTCCAACACCGCAGTTCAAAAGCATCAATTCTTCATGGTGCTTTTTTGGGAATGTCCACAAGGTGGCAGAATTTCTTCCTGCCCTACTCGGTACTGTGTTAATGGCAGTCTTCGACTTAGTACTGGCTCCTGCTGCAGATGAGTTTGGAATGTGAGAATGGAAGCCACCAAAAGCTTGTGTCCCCTTCTCCTCCTGCCTTCAGTCTTTCCCAGCATTCAGGGTCTTTTCCAATGAGTCAGTTCTTCACATCAGGTGGCCAAAATATCAGAGTTTCAGCTTCAGCATCAGACCTTCCAATGAATATTTAAGACTGATTTCCTTTACGATTGACTGGTTGGATCTCCTTGTAGTCCAAGGGACTCTCAAGAGTCTTCTCCAACACCACAGTTCAAAAGCATCAATTCTTCGATGCTCAGCTTTCTTTATGGTCCAACTCTCACATCCATACATGACTACTGGAAAAACCATAGATTTGACCAGATGGACCTCTGTCAGCAAAGTAATATATCTGCTTTTTAATATGCATTGTTTTAATGAGCAATGTAGAAAAAAACATTTGTCCTTTTCTTCTCCTTGAGAATCCCAGACCTATTTCTCCTTCTCAAGGGCCCTAGACTCCTTATCAATCTTTTAATCTCTATCTTTTTATTAGAGTAAATTTGATTACAATGTTGTTTTTTCCTCTAAAGTTCCCAAACTTTGTTCACATTTTACCACACGAGTATGTATTCATTGTTGGTATTTTTTTCACATATAGATTATTTCAGTGTTTAATATTCCTCCTTTGGTAATGAAGGTCCATGTTATATATTTTATACCCTTCATTGTATAATCAATCCCAATCTCCTAATATAAATTTAAACCCACCATTTCTTTTTGTAATTACCAGTTCATTTCCTATGATGTATGGTTACTTCAAAAGTAAATATGCTTCTTGGGAACAATTTCTCAGTCCCACCTGCAAGTGATAGAATATGACATTTCCACTTTCTCTCTGACTGACTGCTTTTACTGTTATCTCTGGATCTGTGTTCCTCACTCTTTGCAGCAGAGCCATATTCCATCGTGTAGATGTCTGCCTTGCTCCTCATCTCATCTCTGCACGTGTATTTTCTTTCATGTCTGATGTAAGTGTACATCCTGTGGCAGCGCACTTTTGGGTGCATATGTTTATCAAAATCTAATCATAGTGCCCTGTGTTTTTATAGTTACTACACACTTCCACATTGGTCTTTATAATGGATTTGCCAGTTATATCCCACAAGCATCCTAAAGGGACCACTTTAACTATTCCCACTGTATCATTTCCTCGGTGTAGAGTTATAGATACTGCGTCTGATTTCTCTGTCTCGATCTTGTTGTTTTTTTATTTTAGTGTCTCTAATGAGTTGCATGGCATCTGGTCCCATCACTTCATGGGAAATAGATGGGGAAACAGTGGAAACACTATCAGACTTTATTTTTTGGGCTCCAAAATCACCGCAGATGGTGACTGCAGCCATGAAATTAAAAGACGCTTACTCCTTGGAAGAAAAGTTATGACCAACCTAGACAGCATATTCAAAAGCAGAGACATTACTTTGCCGACTAAGGTCCGTCTAGTCAAGGCTATAGTTTTTCCAGTGGTCATGTATGGATGTGAGAGTTGGACAGTGAAGAAAGCTGAGCACCGAAGAATTGATGCTTTTGAACTGTGGTGTTGGAGAAGACTCTTGAGAGTCCATTGGACGGCAAGGAGATCCAACCAGTCCATCCTAAAGGAGATCAGTCCTGGGTGTTCATTGGAAGGAATGATGCTAAAGCTGAAACTCCAATACTTTGGCCACCTCATGCAAAGAACTGACTCATTGGAAAGACCCTGATGCTGGGAGGGATTGGAGGAAGGAGGAGAAGGGGATGACAGAGGATGAGATGGCTGGATGGCATCACCAACTCAATGGACGTGAGTTTGAGTGAACTCCAGGAGTTGGTGATGAACAGGGAGGCCTGGTGTTCTGTGATTCATGGGGTCACAGTCGGACGAGATTGAACTGAATTAGTTGCATTGTGGTGAACTTTTATACATGTTATTTTTTTAAACATTGCAGCTGTATTTACTTTTTGATATTTTCTCTGATAGTTTCTCTGTTTTACATTTTTTATTCATTATCCCTTGTATAATTTTTTAAGGGTGAGGTCATTAGGGCATGAAAAATCTTGTGAATATTAATTACTCATTACCCATAATTGTCAGGATGCGACAGCGGGAAGTGCCACAGGATGGCAGAAGTTCCTTGTGTTAACTGGCCACACAGGCTCTGAGAGCCTAAGGGAAGGTCCTGATTTGGGGTTATAATTCAGAGTGCAGCATACCAGAGCAATTGCTGAAAGCTTGTGTCTCACCTTTTTTTTTATTATAAAATATGCCTTTAGTTACAATTGGAGTAACACTGACAGACAAGGCGATATGGGTTATAGTGTATAATTGGTTATTTAATTTTAAATATACATATATAAATTCACATTCAGGTATTTTGAGTAATTTATTACTATAGAATATAGATAGATCATACATAGTATACCTAGGTGTTAACTGATAATGAATTTACTAGGACACTGGACATAAAGGAGCTGAGAGACTACAAGAGGCTTCATAACATACACAATTGGAGAGTCATCAAGAGGCTCACAGACCACAGGAGCTGAGTGTCTGCACAGGGCCTCACAGCTATACACAAGGTGAGCATCTGCCTAGGGGCTTCCTTGGAACACCAGCTGAGTGAAAGCCCAGAGGCCCTATGCTGCTGCTAAGTCGCTTCAGTCGTGTCCGACTCTGTGCGACCCCATAGACGGCAGCCCACCAGGCACCCCCGTCCCTGGGATTCTCCAGACAAGATACTGGAGTGGGTTGCCATTTCCTTCTCCAATGCATGAAGGTGAAAAGAGAAAGTGAAGTCGCTCAGTCGTGTCTGACTCTTAGCGACCCCATGGACTGCAACCTACCAGGCTCCTCCATCCATGGGATTTTCCAGGCAAGAGTACTGGAGTGGGGTGCCATTGCCTTCTCCAAGAGGCCCCATAGGCACACAAAAGATGTCTTACTAGAAGCTGTATAGATATAAACAAGCTCAGCTTCTGCCTAAAAGTCTCCTGGTAAGACACGAGCTGAGCATCTGCCTAAAGCCCTCAAGGTCCCACAGGAGCAGAGTGTCTGCCTAGAGGCCTCAGAGGCCCACAGGATCTGACCATCAGCCTAAAGGACTCATATTACACATCTGCCTTGATGTCTCTAGACAGACACAAGCTGAGCCTGTCTAGAGGCCTCATAGGAAAATAGGAGTTGAGCATCTGCCTAGACGCCTCTAGGCCCACAGGAGCTGAGTGTCTTTCTGGAGGACTCACAGCCCCACAGGAATTGAGCATCTGCCTAGAGGTCTCTTGGCCTACAAGAGCTAAGCATCTGGCTAGAGGCCTCATAGGAACACAGGACTTGAGTGTCGGCCTAAAGGCCTCATAGGCCCACAGGAGCTGAGCAGCTGTTTAGAGGCCTCATAGTTACACACAAGCTGAGTTTCTGCCTAGAGGCCTCACAAGCTGAGCATCTGCCTAGAGACCTTACAGGCCCACAGGAGCTGAGACCTGCCTAGAGGCCTCATAAGCCCACAGGAGTTGAGCATCTGCCTAGAGTCCTCATACGCACTATTGTGTGGAGATCTGCCTTGAGGCCTCTAGACAGACACAAGCTGGGAGTCTGCCTTGAGGCCTCCTGACGGACATGAGGTGCACACCTGTCTAGAGGCCTCATAGGAACACGGAAGATGAGCGTCTCCCTAGAGGCCTCAAAGTTATACACCAGCTGAGAGTCTGCCCTCAGGCCCCATAGTTATACAGGAGCTGAGCATCTTCCTTGAAGCTCCAACAGGCACATGAGAGTTTCTGGAGGTCTCATAAGCACACAAGAGATGAGCGTCTGCCTAGACACCTCATTTTATTCACAAGTGAGAGTCTGTCTGAGGCCTCTAGACAGACATGAGCTGAGCATCTGCCTCATAGAAACACAGGAGCTGAGTGTCTGACCTGAGTCCTCATATACACGAGCTGAGCAGACAGACACACAGGAACTGAGCATCTGCCTAAAGGCCTCATAGGCCCACAGGATCTGAGCACCTGTCTAGAGGCCTCACAGTTATACACAAGCTGAGCATCTAATAGAGGCCTCATAGTTATACAGGAGCTGAGCGTCTTCACAGAGGCCTCATAGTTACACAGGAGCTGAGCACCAGCCTGAGTCCTCATAGTTGGATACCAGCTGAGCATCTGCCTAGAGGTCTCCTAGTTATACACCACCTTAGCATCTTCTTTGTGGCCTCGTATTTATACACAAGCTGAAGAAAGCTGAGCACCGAAGAACTGATGCTTTTGAACTGCAGTGTTGGAGAAGACTCTTGAGAGTCCCTTGGACTGCAAGGAGATCCAACCAGTCCATCATAAAGGAGATCGGTCCTGGGTGTTCTTTGGAAGGACTGATGCTAAAGCTGAAACTCCAGTACTTTGGCCACCTCATGCAAAGAGTTGACTCATTGGAAAAGACTCTGATGCTGGGAGGGATTGGGGGCAGGAAGAGAAGGGGACAACAGAGGATGAGATAGCTGGATGGCATCACTGACTCGATGGACGTGAGTTTGAGTGAACTCCGGGAGTTGGTGATGGACAGGGAGGCCTGGCGTGCTGCAATTCATGGGGTCGCAGAGTCGGACACGACTGAGTGACTGAACTGAACTGAACTGAGGATATGCTTAGTGACCTCATAGTAATACCCGAGCTGAAATTCTGCCTAGAAGCCTCATTGGACAGATGATCTGAGGGTGTGCCTAGAGGCCTCAAACTTATACATGAGCTGACAGTCTGAATAAAGCATCATTGTTATACATGAGCTGAGATCTACCTATAGGCCTCGTAGTTATAAACGAGCTGTACCTCTAACTAGAGGCCTCATATTTGTACACGAAGTGAGCATATGCCTGGAAGCTTCAAGGTACAACATGAGCAGTTCTAAATCCCAAGAAAACCACCATTCATAGAGAGACATGCACCCCACTGTTCACTGTAGCACAGCTTCCAAGAGGCAAGGCAGGAACCACAAAATTTCCACCCACAGCTAAAGCTTAAACAAGATGTGGTACATATATACAGTGGACTAGTACTCAGTCATAAAAAGCATTACTGAAAGTATGGTATTTTCCACTATTCTCTACAAGGTTGGACCTTGAAGGATCACGTGCTAAGTGAAATCCGCTAGACAAAGAAACTAGCAGATAACATTCCAGGCAAAATTAAAACAAGATAAAAAAGGAACTAATTTATAACACAAAAGGAGTCTTTGAAAAATCAAACACAAAGAATTATTTGTTTAAAAAGGCCAGTATGATATGCAGGAGATTGGGATTAACATACACAAAGAAATCCATCACTCCAACATACACACCAAAGTCTGTATACGTATAATCCACAAGAATTCATTCCTCCTGCCTCTGACATTCACATAAAATCAGTATCCCTGATAGATACCGCACGAGGATATGATGACCAGCCCAGGGAATTTTTCTCTACCTTCTGCAATCACCTCTATGGAAAAAGAACCCAAAGATGAATCAAGCATCTGTACACTCAAGAAAAGCTCAAAACCACAAATCAGCTCTATTCAAATGTAGCACTGGCATGAGACTAAAGAAAGCAGAAATAACAGCAATATCTACTTCATTCCTTCCAGCCTCCCTGACTTGGGCTGCTACCCCTTCCCTGGAACCTGAGCAGGCTTGGTTCTCATGACTGGGATGGGGGCGTGGCACCGGAGAGGGGCCCTTAATTTAGAGCCCAAGTACACCGGCCCTGTCTGGTTTGTTCAGTCTGGGACCACATTCCCTCATGCACCCAGAGGATGGGGGCACACCCTCTGCCTTTGGGACCTTGGAAAGGGGTCCTGGTGATGGGGTCCCCAATTCAAGTCTCCATCCTGAGAGTGCAGCCTCCTAGGCACCTTAGAAGAGGGTTGTGGCCCAGGCTGGGATGAGTCTGGAAGGGAGGGGAGGGGAGTAGCTTTATGGAGAAGTAGTAGTGAGATACAAGCCCTTGAATGTTTGCTCAGGCCCATTCCACTTGAACTGCCAGCCCAGGAAGCTGACGCTCCTTAAGGCTCTGGTTTGCTGGAGGACCAGAGTTGAGAATGAGGAAGTGCTGCCGCCTAATGGACATTTCCTGTAACTACAACTTGATCACCCGGGCTGACTGACACCTTTCAATTCACAAGGCTTGTGGGCCTGTTTATGACAGCTGCCCCCAGGAAATGTCTAGGGGCTGGTATTGCGGAGATCAATTCCAAACACAACCAAGTGTACACAAGCCAACTTCAACAGGTATATCCCTCAAACCCCTAACGGGAAAAAAATAAGAGGAAAACAAAACCAAACGGCCACAGGAAAGATGTTCAGCATCTCTAATTATGAAATGAGGAATGTCAAAACAACACCAAGACATCAAATCCCACCATGGAGAATGGACATCCTCACAGGTCTACAAAAAGTAAATGCAGGAGAGAGGCAGCGGATGATGGGACCCCACCACAGGGTGGTTGGAAACGGACAAAGCCAAAAACCCCCTAGAAAACATAGCCTCTGCATACCAGGGGAGGGGGGAAAAACCCTTTCAAGAGACCTAAGCCTTGGCTCTGACATACCCACACCTGGGCTCATATCCTCACAAAGCCATCATTCAAAAAGACATGTGACCCCCACATTCACTGCACACCACCTTCAGTACCAGAGCCAGAGTCCCAAGAACATGTTAACTGACAAGTTTAAGCTTCAGGAAAATAGGGTACAATATACAATGGCAATTACTCAGCCAGGACAAGCCACCACTGAAGTGATACAGTCGTGCCATTGGTCGACACAAAGATGGTCCTTGGAGGATCACCCACTAAGTGATACAGCCAGAGGGAGGAAGGCAAAAGGAAGTGATATCCCTTATAGGAAAACTTTAAGACTTTGCAGGGGAAGTAATTTAAACACAAACTAAACCCATTAGAATTCAAACACAACCAAGCATTTCTTTAAAAACAAACGCAAAAGGGTCAGGGATAAATTTTGCATATCAGGACTACAGTAAGGTTTCACCTCACGTTGGTACCCATCGCCATCATCAAAGAGATCTACCGAGAATAAATAATTCAGAGAATGTACAGAAAATGGAATCCTCCTACGTTCTGGAGGGAAAATAAATGAAGCCATGATGTAGACAGCATGGAGATTCCTTGAAATGCTAAACACAGTGGAGACACATGATCCTATGCCGAGGTCCAGCCCCAGTGGATCCAGGGTAATTTGAAGGGGAGACGGAATCGGCGTCCTAGGAAAAACCTTATTTAATTACAGATATATAGAGAGATTAGAAACGGATAGTGTAGTAGGAAATATTAGTGGAGAAAAAGAGGCTGAATAACTTGGTTTACATGGGATACCAATAAAATTCTAAGACAAGGAATTTGCACCATCTACGTTGGGCCACTGGCGCCACTTGAATATCGGAAGGTGAGCCTCCTTGGGCTCCTTCTCGCGTGGAACTTAAAAGCCGGACCAAGTAAGTAGACGTGGTGAGCACCCAAGCTCCAGATGAGAATTCAGCCAGAAAAACGGAGAGCAAGAAAGAACGACACGGGGGAACCAGTCTTTCCAGAAACTGATCCATTTTCTTTATTTTCAGGTTTGCTTATATACCTTTTGTTACACATAGAGACAAGTGGAAATTTTTAAAGTCACGCCAGGGTCCTGACCTTTATCAAAATCAGGTGCTTCATATAAAAGTATACATAAAGGTCTTAGGGGTTTTTACATCATCTTCTGGCCATGAGGCCTGCTGACATTTTATGATCCTTTCTTTCTGATAACCAAAAAACTTATTTTTCCAAGGGTGTTTTTTCTTAAACCAGGCACCACCCTCTGAAGGTAGCAATAAAGTTGCATTCCTATAGGGTGAGGGTGTAGTGGGTTACAACTAAGAAAGGAATTTATTTAACCTAAGGTTAACATGATTAATCTTAAAGGTTAATACTTATTTCTCCTATATGCTAGTTAAATTCATTATAAGGGCAGGGAATATGGAGATTTAGCAGCAAACATCAGCCCAACAAATGAAAACCCTTCACCAATGTTCCCCTTAAGATCTATTTAGTCTTAAGATAGTGATAAAGTTACATTTTTACATAGCAAGGACACAGTGATTTATAACAAAGTACAGTGAGCTATAACAAAGGAGAAAATTCATTAACTCAAAAAGTCTAGTATTGCTAACATCAAAAACTACTATATTTCCTTTTCTATATTCCAAATACATTAATATATTCCCAGGTGCCTAAGGATATGGAGTCCTGGCGGCAATCATTGACTCAACAACGAGAAAAGCCCTATGCTAATTAAGACTTTCAAAATACTCCAAACTCTCTGTGCTGTTTATGGTCGAGAGGTTGTCACACAAGCTAATCTGTCAGCAGAGAGGTTTGACTTGAGACACCCTTGTCACGCCCAGGAATTTTTATTGACTGGAGCTGCAAGTTTACTCCTTCTCCGAGAGAACCGGTGGGGAACAGCCCCCCATAAAGTCAGAGGTGTAGGTGAGAGCATGAAACAGTTAAGTCAGCAGACTCTGGTTTTGGGGGTAGATGCTTGGGAACAGGGGGTTTCCTGAGGCTTGATCCCGCCTTTGCGTATGCCGAAGCCTCCTTCCTCATGACCTTTGCCATGGACGGAGTTCCTCACGCTGGCTCCCGACAATCCTGTTCCTGGCCTCAGATCCAGAGAAGCTAATGATACATGAACCGATGTTCACTGCAGCACTAGTCACCATAGCCAAGACATAGAATCCACCAAAACGACCACTGACAGAGAAATGAAGACTACACTGCCTTCATTTTTTCCCAGGAATACTATTCAGCCTTAGAACAAAATAATTAGACCGGCAGCAGCGTGGATGAACTATCAATTTCATCTAAGTGAGGTAAATCAGAAAAAGACAAAGATCCTAAGATATCACATACAGGTGGGATCTATAAAACCATACCAATGAACTCATGTACAAAAGAGAAACAGACTCACAGTAGAGAAAACCAAATTATGTTTTCTAAAAGAAAGGTAGAAGAGAAAGATAAATTAAGAGTTTGAGATGAAAATATACACTAATATATATTAATTTGATAATGAAAAAGGAACAACTGAATAGAACCAGGAACTTTATTGAATAAACTGTAATAACCTATATGAGAAAAAAACAGAAAAGGAATAGATAGGTGTCTGTGTACAACTGAGGGTGTCCCTTGTGGCTCAGCTGGTAAAGAATCTGCCTGCAATGCGGGAGACCTGTGTTCGATCCCTGGATTGGGAAGATCCCTTGGAGAAGGGAAAGGCTATCCACTCCAGTATGCTGGCCTGGAGAATTCCATGCACTGTATAGTCCATGGGGTCACAAAGAGTTGGACAAGACTGAGTGACGTTCACACATGTCTAACTGAATCAAGTTCATGCACACTTAAAACATTGAAAATCAATTCTACTACAATACAAAATAAAGATTAAATTACATGAGGTCAGTCTAGAGGATATCAGACACTGGTGACCCTATGAATTAGATATATGATATGTCATGTTATGAATAAGACACCAGCAAAGGTTTTCACTCAGGAGAACACAGAGCAGCAACTCACTCAAAGGTCCTGACCTCAAATGAAAGCGACACGAAGAGAGAAGAAAAAGGACCACGCATTAACCAGGGCAACAGCCTCAGTTCAGAGGTTGGGAATCTCAGAGGAGATGAGACACGCTGCAAGTAAAAAGCAGATATGGGGTCTCCAGGCACAGGTTCCTGACCCGTGCAGATGGGGTGAGGCCCACACTGTCCCCAGACCCGGCACCTGGGGTCACACAACCCTTGCTTGGGACACCAGGTCTCCGCTGGTTGGACCCCTAAGGTTACATTCCTGTAACCTCCTGGGACGGCAGAAAGAAATGCAGGGTCGGTCTCCTCTCCCCACCCTTGTCCCAGAGAAGTCCTCCTCTTTTCTCTTTGGTTCTGTGTGATATTAATGGTTTCTACAGCTGTCATAATCATGTTGAACACACTACCTTGGTTCTGGCAGGCTCTGTCTTTCCTGTCCTGCTGAGGTGTAAAGGAAACAGGAGAGCTGGACTGAAGGATGGGGGGCAGCTCTGTTTTCTTCTGAGGAGAGTCAACCGGAAGGAGATCACAGGGGCAACCTCACCTGCTGCCCGCTGACTTCTTGCCCGATCCCTGGAATCAGTTCAGCAGGTGAACCTGCCTCCCTACTCAACCTGAATGTGCTGGAACATTGGAATAATTACCAAGTAGCCCACCTGAGGAGCCTCCATGCCCCAGGGAGGGGGAACCTGGCAGGGGAGAGACTCAGAGCCCACCACAGCCCCGACCCCGGGAGGGTCACGGAGCCCCCTCAGAGAAGAGCACGCTGCCCAGAGCAGCCACCTCAGCTCCAGACCCCAGACATCTGAGTGCTGACATTCAGACGCAGGCGCGGAGTTTTCCAGGACAGAGGCAGGCCAGGTCCTACCCAGGTCTCCAGTCCTAGTGTAGATGAGGGTCAGGTCAGGTCTAAATGTTCTCATTGTAGAAACACCCGGTCATGTCTAAACGTCATCAGTGTAGACAGGACTTTGTTCACTCTCTCTACATTCATATATAAATAAAGGAAATTCTACCACTTTCATATATGAAATATGCACCTCTACTTTCAAACAGAAAATATAGAAAAAGTTACCACTTTACACATGTGAAATATACATCTCTATTTTCATATATGAAATAGAGAAAATATTAAAATAATGTCATTTTCAGCAACATGAACCTAGAGATTATCCTACCAAGTGAAGTAAGTCAGGAAGACAATGAAAAATACCATGATATCATTTTGTGTGGTATTTAATATATGAATGAATTCACACAAAATGAATTTATCTCTGAAGTGGACCCACTGATATAGAGCACTAATGGCTACCGGTGGTGAGAAGGGGCAAGGTGAGCGAGGCACACATTTAGCACTATGTGTGAATGCAAAACTAGGAAGTCAAGAAATGCCTGGAGTAACAGACAAGCTTGGCCTTGGAGAAAAAAATGAATCAGGGCAAAGGCTAAATAAGACTTTTGCCAAGAGAATGCAGTGGTCATAGCAAACACCCTCTTCCAACAACACAAGAGAAGACTCTACACATGGACATCACCAGATGGTCAATATCAAAATCAGATTGATTATATTCTTTGCAGCCAAAATGGAGAAGTTCTATAGAGTCAGCAAAAACAAGACCCAGAGCTGACTGTAACTCAGATTATGAACTCCTTATTGCAAAATTCAGACTTGAATTGAAAACAGAAGGGAAAACCACTAGGCCATTCAGGTATGACCTAAATCAAATCCCTTACGATTATACAGTGGAAGCGAGAAATAGATTCAAGGGATTAGATCTGATAGACAGAAAGCCTGAAGAACTATGAGGTTCATAACATTGTACAAGAGGCAATGATCAAAACCATTCCCAAGGAAAAAAAAATGCAAAAAGGCAAAATGATTGTCTGAGGAGCCCTTACAAATAGCTGAGAAAAGAAGAGAAGTAAAAGGCAAAGGAGAAAAGGAAAGCTATATCCATCTGAATGCAGAGTTCCAAAGAATAGCAAAGAGAGATAAGAAAGCCTTCCTCGGTGATCAATGAAAAGAAATAGAGGGAAACAACAGAATGGGAAAGACTAGCGATCTCTTCAAGAAAATTAGAGATATCAAGGGAACATTTCATGCAAAGATGGGCACAATAAAAGACAGAAATGGTATGGACTTAACAAAAGCAGAAGGTATTAAGAAGAGGTGGCAGGAATACATGGAAAACTGTACCAAAAAGGTCTCAATAACCCAGATAACCACGATGGTGTGATCACTCACCTAGAGACAGACATCCTGGAATGTGAAGTCAAGTGGGCCTCAGGAAGTATCACTGCGAACAAAGCTAGTGGAGGTGATGGAATTCCAGTTGAGCTATTTCAAATCCACCAAAAGATGATGCTGTGAAAGTGCTGCATTCAAGATACCAGCAAATTTGGAAAACTCAGCAGTGGCCACAAGACTGGAAAATGACTGTTTTCAGTTCAATCCCAAAGAAGGTCAATGCCAAAGAAGGTTCAAACTACCACAGAATTGCACTCATTTCACGAGATAGCAAGGTAATGCTCAAACTTCTTCAAGCCAGGCTTCAATAGTACATGAATGAAGAACTTACAGATGTACAAGCTGGATTAGAAAAGGCAAAGGAATTGCCAACATCCTCGTTGGATCATATAAAAAGCAAGAGAATTCCAGAAAAACATCTACTTCTGCTTCATTGATTATGTTAAAGACTTTGACTGTGTGGACCACAACAAACACCAAAAAATTCTAGAGATGGGAATACCAGACCACCTTACCTGCCTCCTGAGAAATCTGTATGCAGGTCAAGAAGCAACAGTTAGAACCAGACATGGAAATTGGGACTGGCTGCAAATTGGGAAAGGAGTATTTCAGGGCTTATATTATCACCCTGCTTATTTAACTTATATGCAGAGTACATCATGAGAATGAAGAACTTACAGATGTACAAGCTGGATTAGAAAAGGCAAAGGAATTGCCAACATCCTCGTTGGATCATATAAAAAGCAAGAGAATTCCAGAAAAACATCTACTTCTGCTTCATTGATTATGTTAAAGACTTTGACTGTGTGGACCACAGCAAACACCAAAAAATTCTAGAGATGGGAATACCAGACCACCTTACCTGCCTCCTGAGAAATCTGTATGCAGGTCAAGAAGCAACAGTTAGAACCAGACATGGAAATTGGGACCGGCTGCAAATTGGGAAAGGAGTATTTCAGGGCTTATATTATCACCCTGCTTATTTAACTTATATGCAGAGTACATCATGGAAATGCTGGGCTGGATGAAGGACAAGCTGGATTCAAGATTCCTAGGAGAAATATCAATACACTTAGATATGTAGATGACACCGCCCTAATGGCAGAAAATGAAGAGGAACTAAAGAGCCTCTTGATGAAGGTGAAAGAGGAGAGTGAAAAAGCTGGTTTAAAACTCAACATTCAAAAAACTAAGATCATGGCACCCAGTCCCATCACTTCATGACAAATAGATGAGGAAACAATGGAAACAATGACAGACTTTATTTTCTTGGGTTCCAAATTCACTGAGGACAGTGACTGCAGCCATGAAATTAAAAGATTCTTGCCCTTTGGAACAAAAGCTATTACAAACCTAGACAGCATATTAAAAAGCAGAGACATTAATTTGGCAACAAAAGTCTGTATAGTCAAAATCATTTTCCAGTAGTCATGTACAGATGTGAGAGTTGGACGATAAAGAAGGCTAAGTGATGAAGAATCAATGCTTTCAAACTGTGGTGCTGGAGAAGACTGTTGAGAGTCCCTTGGACAGCAAGGAGATCAAACCAGTGAATCCTAAAGGAAATCAACCCTGAATTTTCATTGGAAGGACTGATGCTGAAGCTCCAATACTTTAGCCACCTGATTCGAAGAGAAGGACAAAGAAGCAAGGTATAAATCACTCCATGGGGTCACAAAGAGTTAGACACAACTAGTGACTGAACAACAATAATTTTCTCATACAGTTCACAACCGCCATTGTCCAAATGTGAACATTTAAATGCTGGAAAAAGTGAAAAAAAGAGAACCCTCCTACCCTGTCAGTGAAAAGATAAATTAGTAACAGCCACTATGGAGAGCAATGTACAGGTTTTTTAAGAAATGATAATGAAATGCAATTAGAATACTCCCTAACAGCATACACAAAAATAAACTCCAAATAGATTAAAGATCTAAATAAAAGGATATATATATATAATGAAACTATTGAGGAAAACAGAGCACTCTGTGACATAAAATGAGGCAAGTTCTTTTTTGACCCACCTCTTAGATCGTGAAAAACAAAACAAAAATAAATAAATGGGACCTAATTCCCCTTAAAAGCACTGGCACAGCAGAGGAAACCATAACATAAAGGAAACATAACAAAAGACAACCCTCCAAATGGAACTATATTTGCAAACAAAAACACCCATGAGGAATTTCTCTCTAAAACATACAAACAGCTTGTGCACCTTGATATCAAAGAAACAATCCAGTTAAATAGGGGCACAAGATTTAAATGGACCTTTCTCCACAGAAGACAGAGAGATGGGCCTGAAGCATGTGAAAAGATGCTCAGGATCTATAAGTATTAGAGAACTGCAAATCAGAAGTACAGTGTGGCATCACCTCACACACGTCAGAAAGGTCTGCATAGAAAATCTACAATAGTAAGTGCTGGAGAGGGAATGGAGGAAAAGAACCCTCCTCCCTGTTGGTGGGAATGAAAGTCAGGAAATCCACAAAGGAGAGCAGGACAAAGTTTTATCAAAAACTAAACTGAGAAGTACCACAGGACCTAGCAATCCCATTCCTGGGCACAGATCCAGAGAAAACCGTAATTTTAAAAGACAGGTGCACCTCAACATTCATGGCAGCACTATTTACAAGAGCCAAGACATGGATGAAGCCTAAGTGGATAAGGACAGATGAATGGGTAATAGGATGGGGTACATGCACTCAGAGCAATATCACTCAGCCATAAAAGGATGACATCATGCCATGCCCAGCAACAAGGAAGGACATAGAAATGATCGTACTAAGTGAGACAAAGAAAGACAAGGGTCATATGATAACAGTTAGTGGTGGAGTCTAAAAATGGATACACATGAACTTCTTTACCAAAGAGAAACGGCCTCAGAGGGAAAGGAGATGGGTGGTGAGAAATGAGCAGGCAGAGATGAACATACACACACTCTTTTTAAAATAAACAACAAGGACCCTTAATCAACACTGCATATTAAACTATATGGGAAGGAAACCCAAAAAAAGGACATATCCTCATCTATGCAAAAGGAATCATGTGTGGTGTACACCTAAAACAAACACACCCTACCACATGTAAGGCACCTCTACACGAATACAAAATACAAATTATAAAAAGAGAATGCTCACTCTATTCCCCTCAGGCCTTGGTGACCCGGGCTGCTGGCACATCCCTGAAGCCTGGGCAGGCTTGGTTCCCAAGGATGGACTATCATGGGGCTGATGGAGCTGGGGAGGATATACCAGCCAATGAGCCCTGCCCCATGGACCCAGCATGCCTGCTCCCCTCTGCAGGGGCCCACAACCTCCAGATCCAGGGGGTCCTCCTGCAGTGAAACTATGCCTACTGCACCCAAAGGATGTGGAGCCTCTGGGCTGGAACAGCTTTGAAAAGCCCCAAGGGCTCCATGTCTCCTGGTGTTGGGGTTCCCACCTCCAGGCTCCTTCTTTACGGTCACCCCATCTGTGGATAAAAGCACCCTCCACAGAGTGGGATTGCAGGAATTAGGATTTGTCCAGGGGTGGGGGTAAGGAAGGAAGAAGGAATGGGACACAAGCTTTGGGTGTTTCTTCTGGCACATTCCACAATTGACAACCCCGCCAGTAACCAGAATTGGGCATAAAGACATGCTGCCACCTTGTGGTCATTTCTCACAACAAACCTCCGAAACCAAGGCTGGTGGGCACTTGATATTCACAAGGCCTGTGGGGCTGTAAGTAAAAAACACCTGCCTTTAAGAAATGCCCTAGGGAAGGTCATCAGAAAAATATTCAAAACAGGGCAGGTGTTCAAAAAGCCAAAAACATTGTTTTAAAAAAAATGACATGAAACGATGTTAATATCACTAAAGATGGGAGAAATGCAAATCAAAACTTCAAATACCTCACACCAGATCAGAATGGCCATAGACAAAAACTCTACAAACAGTAAATGCTGGAGAGGGTATGAAGAAAAGGGAACTCTCCTACACCAGATGCTGGAAATGGAAATAGAAAACAGCCACAGTGGAGGACACCAGGCAGGTTTATTAGCAATGAAAATGAAAATAGAATTAGAATACTCCCTAACACCATACAGAAAAAGAAACTCCAGACAAATTAAAGATCTAAATAAAAGGAGAGATACTGTGGAACTCTTGAGAAAGAAAGCAGAACATACTTTGACATAAAATTCAGCATTTGTGATCATGAAAAATGAAAACAAAAAAAAATGGGACCTAATAAACATTAAAAGCATTTGCACAGCCAAGGAAACCATCAGTTAAAGAAAAAGACAACCCTCAGAATGGAAATAATTCTTGCAAGTGAAGATACCCACAGGGAATTTATCTCCAACACATACAAACAACTCGTATAGTTCAGCAACAACAACTCACCTAACAAAATATCATTCAAAGATCTAAATGTACATTTCCCCAAAGAAGTCAGAGATGGCCATAAAGCACATGAAAAGATGCTCAGCATCACTAGTTCTTAGAGAAAGGCAAATCAGATATACCATGAAGTATCACCCACATTGAACGATCAGAATGACCAACTCAAAAAAATCTACAAGTATAAATTCTAAAGAGGGTGTGGAGAGAAGGGAGCCCTCCTATACTGTTGGTAGGAATGTAAATCAGTATACTCACTAGGGAGAACATTATGGAGGTTCTTTAAAAAACTCAAGTGGTACAGCAATTTCATCCCAAGGCATAGATCCAGAGAAAACCAAAATTTATAAACACCTGCACCCAAACATCATGGTGCCACTGGGTACAATANCCTCCTATACTGTTGGTAGGAATGTAAATCAGTATACTCACTAGGGAGAACATTATGGAGGTTCTTTTAAAAACTCAAGTGGTACAGCAATTTCATCCCAAGGCATAGATCCAGAGAAAACCAAAATTTATAAACACCTGCACCCAAACATCATGGTGCCACTGGGTACAATAGCCAAGATGCAGAAGCAACTGAAGTGTTCATGAATGGATGAATGGATACAGAGGATGGGGTACATTACTCAGACATAGAGAAGGATGAAATAATGCCACATCCATTTATAGGGAAGAAGCTATAGGTGATCATACTAAGTGAAGTGAGATGGGCAAAGACGAGTATCATATAATGCCACTTCTGGTGGAATCTAAAAATGGATGTGAAGGAACTTCATTAGAAAGAGAAACAGATCCACAGACTTAGAAAATTATGGTTACCAAATAAGAAAAGTGCAAGGAGTAACTAGCTCTGTTCCAGTCAAACCACACACCTTAACACAAGCGCTGTTGCTGTTCAGTTGCTCAGTCATGTCTGACTCTTTGCCACCCCAGGGACTGTCGTCCATCAGGCTCCTCTGTCTATGGGATTGCCCAGGCAAGAGACTGGAGCGGGTTGCCAAGCCCTCCTCAAGGGGATCCTCCCAACTCAGGGATCAAACCCACGTCCCTGCATTGCTGGGGGATTCTTTACCACTAACCTACCAGGAAAGCCCCACACAGGAACATTACTCAGCCATAAAATGAAACAAAACAGTCATACTGGCGGTACCACTGATGGACTTTCATACTAGTGAGGTAAGTCAGAGAGCAAAAGACAAATGCCCTAAGATATCACATACAGGTGGAATCTGTAAATGCATACCAATGAACTAATGTACAAAACAAAACCAGACTCACAGCCTGAGTAAACCTAATTATGACTGTCAAAAGAAAGCTACAAGAGAGGAATAAATTAAGCATTTGGGGTGAAAATATACACACTAATATATATCAAGTTGATAATGAAAAAGGACCTACTGAATAGAATAGGGAACTCTACTGAAAAAAAATCTGTAATATCCTATATGAGGGAAAAAATAGCAAAAGGGTAGACATCTATGTATAACTGAGTCAAGTTCATGTACACCTAAAACAAACACAGTATTGGAAATCAATGCTATTCCAATATAAAATAACAATAAATTACATATTAAATTACATGAACTCATTCTAGAAGAAACCAGACCATGGTGACCCTATGGATTAGATGTGCTATGTTATGACATTAATATGACACCACCAAAGGTTTTCACCCAGCAAAACACACAGCAGCAACCCACCCAAAGATGCCCGACCTTATATGAATGCAACTAGATGAACAGAGGAAAAAGGACCCACAGGTTAATCAGGGCAACACCCTCAATTCAGAGGGGACAAGACACACAGCAGGTAAAGAGCAGACACAGGGTCTGCAGGTACAGGTTCCTGACTCATGTGGATGGGATGAGACCCACACCATCCCCAGACCCAGCCCATTTCCACAGTCTCCAGGGTGATTCCACCTCCCAGACTCTGCATTTGGGGTCACACAACCCTTGCTTAGGACACCAGTTTCTGCTGGTTGGACCTCTAAGGTGGAAACAAGTGAGTTCCTGTAAGCCCCTGAGACAGTAGAAAGAAGGGTAGGGTCGGTCTCCTCTCCCCACATTGCCCCAGAGAAGTCCTCCCCTTTCCCTTTCGTTCTGTGATATTAACTGTTTCTACGTCTGTCATGATCATGTTGAATGCACCGCCTTGGTTCTGGCAGGCTCGGTCCTTTCATGTCCCGCTGAGAACACACACCAGACGCAGGGCTGGAAGACAAGGGGCAGGTCTGGTCTCTGCTGCGTAGGACGGTCGACCTGAAGGAGGTCACGGCAGCAACCTCACCTGATCCCACTGGCTTTTTGCCTGATCCATGTGACCTGCAGTCAATCCACCAGGTGCCTGCCTCCCTTCTCGCCATGCTCATGCTGGAGTAATTACCAGGGAGAAGGCAATGGCACCCCACTCCAGTACTCTTGCCTGGAAAATCCCATGGATGGAGGAGCCTGGTGGGCTGGAGTCCACGGTGTAGCTAAGAGTCAGACACGACTGAGCGACTTCACTTTGACTTTTCACTTTCATGCATTGGAGAAGGAAATGGCAACCCGCTCCAGTGTTCTTGCCTGGAGAATCCCAGGGACGGGGGAGCCTGGTGGGCTGCCGTCTATGAGGTCACACAGAATCAGACACAACTGAAGCGACTTAGCAGCAGCAGCAGCAAGCTGAGGAGTCCCCAGGAGCCCTAGGGAGGGGGAACCTCTCAGGGGTAAAGAGGCAAACAGGTACAGGCCTGTGTAAAGTGAATACCATAAAGTAATAAATCCTAAACACAATGGGAGCTCTCACGAGTTCTTCCCTCTTTCTTAGCTTTGTGTGTGGGGTCTCCCTGCACACGATCCTGACCTTGCAGAGGGGGTGAGGCTCACACAGTCCCCAGACTCCCTACTGAGGTCACACGTCCCCTCGGTCAGGACACCATGGCTGTGGTCAGCGGGTCCCCAGTGTGTAAACCAGCCAGGTCCCTGGGGGCCTCCTGGGACCCTAGAAAGAAGTGAAGGGTCCTCTCCTCTCCCCACAGTGGTCCCTGAGAAGGCAGGCCCCTCCTGTCTTCACTTTGGTTCTGTGTGAGTTTTTGCTGGTTTGAAAGCTCGTGCTAGAGTTGAACACACTACCTTGGTTCTGGCAGGCTCTGTCTTTCCTGTCCTGCTGAGATGATGAGAAAACAGGAGAGCTGGGCTGAAGGACGAGGGGCAGCTCTGTTCTCTTCTGAGGAGAGGCGACAGGAAGGAGATCACAGCGGCAACCTCACCTGCTGCCCACTGACTTCTTGCCGGATCCCTGGAATCAGTTCAGCAGGTGAACCTGCCTCCCTACTCAACCTGAATGTGCTGGAACATTGGAATAATTACCAGGTCCACCTGAGGAGCCTCCATGCCCCAGGGAGGGGGAACCTGGCAGGGGAGAGACTCAGAGCCCACCGCAGCCCCGACCCCGGGAGGGCCACGGAGCCCCCTCAGAGAAGAGCACGCTGCCCAGAGCAGCCAGACATCAGCTCCAGACCCCAGAGATCTGAGCGCTGACATTCAGACGAGAATAATTACCAGGTCCACCTGAGGAGCCTCCATGCCCCAGGGAGGGGGAACCTGGCAGGGGAGAGACTCAGAGCCCACAGCAGCCCCGACCCCGGGAGGGCCACGGAGCCCCCTCAGAGAAGAGCACACTGCCCAGAGCAGCCAGACATCAGCTCCAGACCCCAGAGATCTGAGCGCTGACATTCAGACGCAGGCGCGGAGTTTTCCAGGACAGAGGCAGGCCAGGTCCTACCCAAGTCTCCAGTCCTAGTGCACAAACAGGGTCAGGTCTAAATGTTCTCATTGTAGAAAGCACATGGTCACGGGTAAACATCATCAGTGTAGAGAAGTCTAAATCTACCAGATAAATGGTAGATTTAATTTAAAGTTGGTCAGGTTTGAATCAGCTTAAAGCTGCTCTCCTAGGAGGCACAAGTCACACACATGCAGAATCTCTCACTGTTGGAGGGGGCTCACCCTCTTTTGGACTAGGATGTACATTTCTTGAAGAAGAAATCATCACTGGGTTCCACACTTTACCCACATCAGGAAACAGAAAGAATCTGTGTCATTTCAACAGGCAAAAGAAAAATGTCACCAATTTCTCTGCCCACATGATGGTCAGGATCCAGGGGACAGCCAGGAATTTCTTAGAATGCAGCCCAGTGTCCTATAAAGACAGACAGAAAGTAGCCTGATTCCAGCATCACAGGCTTCCAGCAGGAGGTGGCCACACTGCAAACCTTCTGGAAAAAGATATTCGTTATCAGAGAAAAATGTATTGTTGAGATTACAAGCATACTAGCTATTATTTGCAAACCTAAAATATTCTTAAAACATTGGCACCCTGATCTTTGTGGTTCCCATTGGTTCCTTTGTATTCAGATGTTCTAAGTAGAAGCGAGCCATCATTTCAAACTAGTTTCTTCTAATTCTGTATTTCTTAGCATATCAATGAAAGGTCACACTTGAAAAAAATATATAAGAAAATTCCTGGGGCGGTCCTAAGATGGCGGAGGAATAGGACGGGGAGACCACTTTCCCCCTACAAATTCACCAAAAGAACATTTCAACGCTGAGTAAATTCTACAAAACAACTTCTGAATGCTGGCAGAGGACATCAGGCACCCAGAAAAGCAGATCATTGTCTTTAAAAACAGGTAGGAAAAATATAAAAGATGAAAACAGAGACAAAGGAGGTAGGGAGGGAGCTCTAACCTGGGAAGGGAGTCCCATCCTGGGAAGGGAGTCTTAAAAAGAGAGAAGTTTCCAAACACCAGGGAACACTCTCAACATCAGGCACCCAGAAAAGCAGATCATTGTCTTTAAAAACAGGTAGGAAAAATATAAAAGATGAAAACAGAGACAAAGGAGGTAGGGAGGGAGCTCTAACCTGGGAAGGGAGTCCCATCCTGGGAAGGGAGTCTTAAAAAGAGAGAAGTTTCCAAACACCAGGGAACACTCTCACTGCTGAGTCTGTGGTGAGCCTTGGAAGCACAGAGGGCAACATAGCAAGGAAGAAAAATAAATAAATAATTGAAACCAACAGATCATGAGCCCAACGGTAACTCCCCCAGCGGAGAACCAGCAAACAGAAGAAGCTAAACAGAGGGAACCACCTTGGAAGTGACCCCACACTACCCACAGCACCAGAGAAAGTCCCAGATATATCTTTACTATTTTTACGACCATTCTCTCTCTTTTTTCTTTTTTTGTTGATGTTGTTTGATTGTTTTTTCTTCTTTTCTTTTTTAACTTTTTTAAAATTGTAAGTCCTCTATTTCTCCTTTAATTTTAGTTTTTATAACGTACAATTACTTTTCAACAACAAAAAAAGACTGTATTTTTAAAGCAAACATCATATATATATATTTTTGTGTGGTTGTTGTTTTTTAATAATTCTCGTGACTTTGTTTTTTTCTTCTTCTTTTTCTTCTTCTTCTTCTTCTTCTTTTCTTTAATATTGTATTTTTGAAAATCCAACCTCTACTCTAGATTTTTAATCTTTGCTTTTTGGTATTTGTTGTCAATTTTGTACATTTAAAAACCCAGTCTTCAGTACCCAATTTTACCTGAGAGTGAGATTACTGGCTTGACCACTCTCTCCTCCTTTGGNGGACTCTTTTGTTGACCATGATGGCTACTCCATTTCTTCTGAGGGATTCCTGCCCACAGTAGTAGATATAATAGTCATCTGAGTTAAATTCACCCATTCCAGTCCATTTTAGTTCGCTGATTCCTAGAATGTCGACGTTCACCCTTGCCATCTCTTGTTTGACCACTTCCAATTTGCCTTGATTCATGGACTGACATTCCAGGTTCCTATGCAATACTGCTCTTTACAGCATCGGATCTTGCTTCTCTCACCAGTCACATCCATAACTGGGTATTGTTTTTGCTTTGGCTCTATCCCTTCATTCTGTCTGGAGTTATTTCTCCACTGATCTCCAGTAGCATATTGGGCACCTAATGACCTGGGGAGTTTCTCTTTTGGTATCCTATCATTTTGCCTCCAGATATTGCCAAATGTCCCCCTGGGGGCAGAACTACCTGCTAGTTGAGTCACTGCCCTACAATCTCATCTCCCCCGAACACACACACAGGCACACACACACACACGCACACACACACACTGCTCCCATCATAGTGAGAACCCTGCTATTTCCCAAATATACCATGAGCTCTCAGAAACCATTTCATCTGTCTAGAGTGCCCTTTCTTTGATGCATTTTGCTGTACAGCGGAAATTACCACAACATGTGGGGATTTTCCTGGGTTTAGAAGATCCCCTGGAGAAGGGCGTGGCAACCCACTCCAGTACTCTTGCCTGGAGAATCCCACGGACAGAGGGGCCTGGCGGGCTGCAGTCCGTGGGGTCACAGAGAGTCAGACACGAGTGAGATGAACACTTTCACTTTCGGGGACAGCTTACACAGTCCAGATCTACACATATAGTGAGCACACCTACGTGTAGAGAGCCTGGGGCCTCTTCCAAGCTTAAGAAGGAAGACTATCGCCTAAGGAGCTGTGACTCTTTGTGAGATTAAGAAGCAATGTTGTCTCCTCAGGCGGTCCGATTAATGCCTACACACAACACACATCTTCACTAGCAGAGGGGGGAGGCCAAGCACAAGGAGAAAATTCTTCTGTTTTTTATGCTTCAGTCTTTCTTGTCTTGTCATAAAATATACAACGATTTCATCCATTTCCCCAACATGACACCCTCAACCTTCTCCAAAGCCTCCCAGTTCAAGCCATCCTGCAGTTTCTTCAAGCAAGTCCCTGCCAATGGCGAAAGGAGATCTCAGGGTGCTGGAGGTGAAAGAGGGGCCCCC
>SJXQ01004833.1:484833-496966 GCA_006408695.1 Aepyceros melampus | reverse complement strand
ACACATCTCTACCTTCCATCTCTCTGTCTCTCTTCCTGTGTCTCTTATATCCAGTATTTCTTGAACCTCTATTGTGTACCTCCTTGGAAGAAAAGCTACAACAAACCTGGACAGCATATTCAAAAGCAGAGACATTACTTTGCCAACAAAGGTCCATCTAGTCAAAGCTATGTTTTTCCAGTGGTCATATGATGCTGGGAGCCAGCGTGAGGAATCCCGCCTGTGGCAAAGGTCATGAGGAAGGAAGCCAGACACACCCAAAGGCGTGATCTGGCTTCAGGGGTTCCCCCTGGGTTTTCCTGGACATCTACCCCCAAAATAACAGAGTCTGCCTGCCTTATTGTACTGTGCTTTCCACTCTTCTGACATAACAGGGGGCCATCCCCAATTACCTTCCTCTAAAAGGAATTAACTTAGGGCTCCAGTTAACAGTCTCCTGCATATAACAAGAATGTCTTGGTTTAAACCCCTTTGATGGCTTTCTAACTTACCTAACCGGTCTGCTGAACTTTTACAACTTGTGAATTGTTTACAGCCCCACAATTGCTTAAAGCATCTTAAAGACACAGAGCCTTTTCTAAAAAGCTAAAAATTATATTGATGATGGATTGAGTCAATGACTGCTGCCAGGCCTCCATATTCTTTATCTTTTAGGCACCTGAAGGATATTAATCAATGTAATTGGGATATAGAAATAGGAATATAGTAGTTGTGATGTTAGTAGCACTAGACTTTTGAGTTAATTACTTTCTCTTTGTTATAAATCACTGTACTTCTTTCATTGTTATAAATTGTTGTGTCCTTGCTATGTAAGAATGTAACTTTATTTAGTGCTTTCTGAGAGTGGCACCAGACTTTGGGAAGAACAACACAAATAAGTTCTCTGGTTGACAGACCCTTATCAGAAAAGGGCTGTAAAATGTTAATTGGCCTTCTGGCCAGAAGATGATGTAAATCACCTAAGGCTTGTGTATACAACTAGGTATGCAGAGAGAAAGCCAGGTCAGTGCTGCTGACGCTGCATAATTTTGTATTATCCATTGATTTCTATGTACAACCAAAAGTATAAAAGCCTTTCCGGACAATAAAGGATGGACCAGTTTCTCAGACCAGCTTCTCGAACTGGTTTCTTGGAAATCTGGCTCCCCCCATGTCGAATCTCTCTCTCTCTTCCTCCCTCTCCTTCACTCTCCTTTTCAGGCTGAATTCCCATCTGGAACACGGAGGCTTACCAAGTCTACTTACTTGCCCTGGCTTCTAAGACCCATGAGAGAGGGAGCCCAAGGCAGGGCACCCTCTGCTATTCAAATGGGTGCCGATGGCCTAATGTAGATGGTGCAAACCACTTGTCCTGAGGTTTTATTAGTTTTCCATGTAAACCAAGTTATTCAGCCTCTTTTCTCCACTAAACTTTCCTACTATACTATTTCTTCCTAATCTCTTTTTATATTTCTAAATAAATAAGTTTTTCCTCGCCATGCCATCCCCACTTCGAATTACCCTGGATCCACCGGGGCTGGACCTTGGCAATGTATGGATGTGAAAATTGGACCATAAAGAAGGCTGAGCACAGAAGAACTGATGCCTTCAAACTGTGGTTCTGGAGAAGACTTTTGAGAATCCCCTGGACTGCAAGGAGATCCAACCAGTCCATCCTAGAGGAAATTGGCCCTGAATATTCATTGGAAGGACTGATGCTGAAGTTCCAAACTTTGACCATCTGATACAAAGTGCCAACTCATTTGAAAAGACCCTGATGCTGGGAAAGAGTGGAGCAGGAGGAGAAGGGGACATCAGAGGATGAGCTGGCTGGACGGCATCGCCGACTCAATGGACATGAGTCTGGGCAAGCTCCGGGAGGTGGTGAAGGACAGGGAAGCCTGGCGTGCTGCAGTCCATGGGGTCGCAAAGAGCTGAACACTACTGAATGACTGAACGACAACAATTCTGTGCCAGGTAGTGGAATTCACTCAGTCGTGTCTGACTCTGCAACACCGTGGACTTACAGTCCATGGAATGCTCCAGGCCAGAATACTGGAGTGGGTAGCCCTTCCCTTCTCCAGGAGATCTTCCCAACCCAGGAATCAAACTCAGGCCTCCCGCATTGCAGGCAGATTCTTTACTGGCTGAACCAGAAGGGAAGTCCTCTGTGCCAGGCAGGGAGGGAACAAAGCCCTGAGGATACAAGGAGTAATAAAAGACACAGTCATTGGGCCTGCTATGAGCCAGGGCCAAGCGCTTTCCACGTGGAGCCTGCTATCCTCAGCAGCAGGGAGAGGCTGTGACCCATTCAAGAACATGCAGCCTCAGGACATGAAAGCAGGGCGCAGGGCTGGCTGCCCCACTCCTACCTGGACCCCAGCCATCCCTGACCCCTGGCCCCAGAAGGAATCCACAACCCAATCCCTCTGTGCGCATACATTTCTTGTGCTGACTACTGCAGAAGCAAAGAGTAGGGCAAGAAATGAATATGAAGGCTGACATTTTTCATTGGCTTAAGGTCTGGGATAATTAGAAAGTCTTTTTTTTTTTTTTTTGTCTTGAAGCTTTCCCATTCTACACAATTCAAGAGGATCTGCCCTGCTTTATCAGACAGAAACGAGTTCCGGCAAAGGCTTGCAGGCTGGTTTCCGCCCTGAACCAACGCAATGACATTCCAGGCTCCCCCAGGCCTGGAGTTCTCGTTCTGTCTGCCCAGGGGAATCGCAGATGCTGCCGATAACGTGCCGGCGCTTGCCTGCCAGAAGCAAGGCAGTTCACGTCATGTTGCAGCTTCATCTTCCCAACCCCAGATCAATCCTGTTGGTATTCTTAGTGTACCGACGAAGAGGCAGAGGCTCCGTGAAGCAAGTCCTGAGCTCTGGAAGGAGAGCCGGAAGCTGGTCGTGGAGACTCCAGCTGCCTCCACGCTTTATTCCCCGAGTCCTCTCTCGTCTTTCCCACCAGCCCCGTGCTGTTTATTGTCTCCATCGCAGGTGAGGAAACAGGCTCTGGGGATGAAGGGGTGCCTTGAGGTCACACAGCTGGTCCGTGTCTGGGACACGCAGAGCCTTTCCCCCGCACCTACAGCTCGAGTCCACCTTCAGGCTTGGGAGGTGACCCTGGACTCGGGAAAGGGAACGCAGAGGGCCCTGGGACCCGGAGACTCGGCCCCGCGGCGGGCAGCAGTGGGCCAGGAGTGGTCATTCGTGGCCCATCTAGGACTCCTCACCAACAGAGGACCGGAGTCTGGATGGGAGCCTGTGGACTTGGTGCTGGAAGTCAAGCGTTCTTCCCGCAGAACATTCAGGGAGGGACTCCGGGCTGTGCCCGAGTCACACTCGATGCATTCGGGGATGATCCAGGCCCTGAGGGACCGGCTGGCAGGGAAAGGAGCTCCAGGCCATCCCTGCGGGGACCCAGGGTTTCAAATTAGCAGAGGACCAACCACCCTGTGAAGCAGGCAGCCAGCGCCTTCAGACTGGAGAACAGTCAGCCCTAGACCAATGAAGGGCGCTCAGTCGTGTCCGACTCTTTGCGACCCATGGACTCTCCAGTCCATGGGATTCTCCAAGCCAGAATGCTGCAGTGGGGAGCCTTTCCCTTCTCCAGGGGATCTTCGCAACCCAGGGTTGAACCCATGTCTCCCACATTGCAGGCGGGTTCTTGACCAGCTGAGCCACCAGGAAAGCCCAAGGGAAGAGGATTAAACACCGTGATGGGGTTCCCCCAGAAACTCCCAAGGGGCTCCTCTGGCTGTTACTGTTCGCAGCCCCGACCTGCCGCCCTCCACCCCTCTCCCGAGTCTCTGCCGTCTGGGACCCCCGGCCAGGCAGGCCGGGGGGACAGCAGAGACAGAGGCACATCGTCCAAGACCCGGAGCAGGGCGGTCACCGTGCCACGGCCGTCAGACGCGGGCGCAAGTGGCCACTAAAAGTCACGACTGTGACAGCGGCGTGTTGCTGTAAAGAAGGGCTTGGGAGATGGTCTCCATCATTACACACACAGTTGCACCTCGGGGGGCACACGGGCCCCCGTGCTAACCGCGGGCATTTCTGGGTGCTGAAACGAACAGTGATAACCCTTTATCATGTGACTCTTTATTCTCTGACCTGCGTTACAACAGCCGTTTCTTTCTGACATAAGAATGAACGCCCAGAGTGTAGAGGAAAGGCCGAGGCGCGCGTGGCATGAGCCGCCTTGCCCTCCACCTTTGGTCTGTGCATCTTCCACAGAGCTTCCGACAGCGCTGGGTGGGCACAGGGCAGCCGGAGGTTCTCAACCTGTGCGGTCCACAGGAGCCACCGAGGAGAGTCTGGGGAAGAATACACCATGTTCAGTGGGAAGCAAGGGGAGGCGACTAGCTGTGATGACTGTGTCTGTGGGTCTGGAGGCGCAGCCCCTTTCTTGATAGTAAGACACCAACTGCTTAATGAATAATCCATGAGACAGATATGAAGAGGCGCATATGAAGAGGCACAACCTATAAAAAAAGAAGGAGCAAACTCATCCTAGATCGGTTTGTAAATAAACTTACGGCATAAAAAAAATAACGTAAAGAAAAGGTCGCACCTAAAAGGAATGTGACCTTAGGAGTCAGACAGATGTGAGTGTTTTTTTTTTTTTAATGTTTTATTAATTTACTTGGCCGCACTAGGTCTCAGTGGCGGCATGCAGGGTCTTCATTGCAGCATGTAGGACCCCCGATCCCTGGTCAGAGGTTGAACCCCAGCCCCCTGCACTGGGAGCACAGAGTCTGCCACTGGAGCACCCAGGGAGTCCCCCGACGCAGGCTAAAGCAGCAGCTCCACGAGGCACTAGCTGGGAGGGTCCTGGTGAAGCTTGCCGTCACAGCCTCGTGCCCTCAGCTACAAGTTGGTGGTGAGAGCAGATGGGCACACATAGCTGCTGACTCACTGTCCCTGTCCTGGGCGCAGCAGGCACCCTCCTCTCCTTCCAGGTGAACTGTCCCCTACCCCAGAGAGGACCCCGCCTGCAGCACTCCCTGTCCGCTGAGGCTGGCAGCAGAGAGCAGAGTGGCACTGCCCGCCTGCTGCTGAGCGGAACCAACCATCGTGAACCCCCGTGGCGAGCTCGCTTCCTTGTTGCAAAGAGCAGTTGATTGCATCTGAGAAGGAACTCACAGAAGGGTTTCTAGGATGATAAAAACGCTCTAAAGTTGACAGTGGAGACAGTGGTACAACTGAAAACCAGTGTGCTGCGACCTTAGATGGGCGACTGGCACGGCACGTGCATCCTATCCCAATAAGGCTGCTACCAAAAGATTAAAGTGCCTGGCTCTCTCAGGCAGTGCAGAGAACACCTCTATCCAGAGTCAGGGGTGATTTCTGGGGAAGATGAGTCAGTGAGAAGCCGCTCACGTTCCCAGCCCTAAGAGCTCTCATTTCCCTCCCATGAAAGTCATTCAGTCGTGTCTGGCTCTTTGCGACTATACAGTCCATGGAATTCTCCAGCTCAGAATACTGGAGGGGGTAGCCATTCCCTCCTCCAGGGGATCTTCCCAACCCAGGGATCAAACCCAGGTCTCCCACGTTGCAGGCGGATTCTTTACCAGCTGAGCCACCAGGGAAGGCCTCTATGGATTTTTCTGTTCTGGATGTTTCGTATCTGAATGAAAAACTTACCACCTTCGTGGTCTCTTCTCTCACTTTGCATGTTTTCAAGGTTCATGTGTGTGGTCGCCTCATTCCTCTGTATCACCAAGCAAGAGCCCACTGTGTGGCCATACCATTGTATTAACTCGCTCACCAGCTGGTGGACACGAGGCAGTCGTTTTAAAATTTAATACATTAACTGTCGCCGGGGTCCTGCCCCCAAAGGATCCAGGGAAACCCGAAGGAGAAACAGCATCAGGGATTGCATTCATTTAGAGAGAGAAATAATAAGGAAAGAATGTTGTAGATAAGAAAATAGAGGAGAGAAGAAAAGAGGCTGATGTTCCTTGGTTTATACAGAGAATCAATAAAGTCTCAAGACAAGAGACTTGCACTGTCTATGTGAGGCCACAGGTGCCCTCCTGGTCTCCCATGGGAGTGAAGACGCAGGCCGCCTTCCCGTTCAGGTGTTAGAAACCCAGGCAAATAAGTAGACACGGCAGACTTCTGTACTCCAGATGGGAACCAGCCAGAGAGAGAGAGTAAGAGGAGGAGAAAATGATTGACATGGGGGAGATCAAGCTGCTTCGATGAGCGAGATCCCCAAGCTTTATCTTTCAAAAGGTATTTATATACTTTTTTGTACATTGAGGGAAATGAAACATGCAAGGTCATACAGTCAGCCCAACATTCCAGCAGTTTTGCCCTTATCGAAACCAGGATTTTTCTCCATACCTTTTCCAAAGAAGATGTTGTGTACAGTATCTTCTGGCCTTGGAGGCCTGTGAACATTGTATGACCCTCTTTGGTAACGGCTACTCAACCAGAAAACTTATTTTCCCTCAAAGTGTGTTTTCTTTATATTTCTAATCTATGTCAGCCTCAGAAAGTGCCAAACAGAGTTACGTTTTTCACAGAGCAAAGGTGCAGTGAGTTACAAGAAAGACCCAATTAGCTCAAAAGTCTGATATGGTTAAATTCAAGGCTACACTTGTTTTTTTTTTTACATTTTTTACTATGTTAACTAATGCATTCCCGGGTGCACAGTGGATAAGAGATATGGGAACTTAGCAACAAGCACTGGCCCAGTAATGAAACCCTACATCAGCACTACTCTAATAACTTTTAACTCTTTGAAAGGCTCTGTGTTTTAGGATTTCCGTGCCTCTCACAGTTGGTGAAAGTCATGGAAACAGTAAAACAGACAGTTTCTGGTTTCAGGGTAGATACTCGAGAAAGCCTAGGGAGCCCTTGAGCTCTGAAGCCTTGCTTAACTGTTCTCTTCCACGTGACTTTGTCGTGGGGGGGATCTCCCGTGGTGGCTCCCGGCAAACTGTAATGATGGTTTTGATCCGTCAGGTACCCACCGTGTCTAGGCACCTGACCTAACTTCTAACGCAGTCCAGAAAGGCAGGTCTACCTCCCCAATCACACTGATAAATAACTGAGAGGTGGGGCAGCAGTCCATCCAAGGTCACACTGGTGACGAGCGGGACGTCGAGAGGGTTGCCTGGCTCCCGGGCAACTGTCGCCTTCCCCACCACACCCCGTGGGCCCTGTTCTGTCCCTCGTTAAAGCTGAAGCCAGAACAAGACTCCACTCATTCAATGATCAGTCTTCCAACAGGCAGTGACTGGCGCCGCATACCTGGCAAGCAGGAGCTATTCCCTGAGCCAGGGGTGAGACCCAGAGGCTGCCTCCCGGGCCTTTCTGTCCAAATGGGAAAAGGGGCCACGAGAGGAGACGGGGGCCAGTCTCCAAGAAGGGTATGACCAAGGCCCGGGAACTCAGGGCTGCTGAAAGCTGCAGAAAGGCTTTCAGAAGCGATGGTGTTTCGAGCCGGACCCCACTGGACCCAGCAGAGTTCCCTGGCAGAGACGGGCTGGGCGGGAGGAACGGGTAGGCTCACAGAGGCTAGAGCACACACCTGGGCCCGCAGGGATGAGCTGGGCCCCAGGAGGTGAGGAGCGGAGCGGGGAGCTGGAGTCACGTTGCTGACTGACCATCTACACTGCCACGCTGGAATCTAGGCTCCCGCCACGGGCCACAGGTAGCCACCAAAAGCTTTTGAGCAAGACAACCAGATGAAAGCCTCTATCAGCAATCATGTAATCTGCACACCCAGGCCCGGCCCCGGAAAATTAGCCCTCGGCAGCTCAGAGAAGAGCTGGCTTCAGACCCTCGGGCACCTCTCTCGATGCCCCAGTGCCCAGAACTGACCCTGCAGCAGCTCAGTAATCAGGGACTGACCGAAGGCAGGAGTCGGTCCTCAGTCCTCTCCCGGCTGAGAGGAGCCAAACCCCGGGCATGTTCCAGACTTTCTTCCATCTCACCCAGGCCGTCCCTCACCCCCTTTCCCTTAACGCCCCACTTCCTCTCCAGTCTGAGTAAAACGAACTCTCCAGGGTGCCCAGCACACGCCAGGCCATGGAGATCACCTTCAGTTCTCACAGGTGCCCTCCAGGGTGGAAAGGGCTCGCCGCAGCCAGCAGTTAAGGACCTCGGGGGCCTGCCCAGCTGCTGCGAGGGGAACACTCCTCCCCCACCCCGGTCCAGCTGCCATGCCTGGGGCTGCAGCCAGCTGCCTCCACACCGCCCGTGTCCATGCTCCCGGGCCAGGTCTGGGCTGGGACACACAGGCACGCACGCACACACCACCACGGCCCCAAAGCCTGGGAGCAGCAGTTGTCTTAGATAGAAAGGCTTTATTTCTTTTAACAAAATGACTTAGGACATAACTCAGTGTTATAAAAACCATTCCCCAGAGGACGTGTTTATATCTTACCCAAAGTAAATAATCATCTCCCTTCTTGAAGACGACGACCTCCCCGAAAGGCTTCGTCAGAGACCCTTGCGTCCAGCAGGCCGGGGTTCTCACGGCTCTGAGGGTGGCCGAGCTGACACTGTTCTGAAAACCTGCTACTGGCCCAAAAGTTCGTTCGGGTAATCCCCGCCCCCCGTAACATCTTACGAAAAACTCAAATGAACTTTTGATTTTTTCCAGTGGAACATGAATGTTGGAGGGAAGGCCGACTCCAAACCCCCTCTCCTTTCACAGGTGGGAAACCAGCGCTCTGAGGGGAGGAGGGTCTATGCAAGCTCACTCGGCATCAGCAGCGGGCCGGGGACGCCCGCCCCCACCCAGCTGCCTCTCCTTCCCCCTGGGCTCAGCCTCTGGGCCGCTGGGGGCAAGCTGAGTGCCACTGCTGAATGCTGAGCAGCAGGACAGCCTCAGCCTTCACTGGGAAGCGTATCCGGCGCACAGGGTCCAGGCAGGCTCGGGCTTCAGGGACAGAGAGACCCGGAGAAGCAGGAGACACAGCTCACCAGCCCATCACCCGCCTCGGCCCAAGCGTCCGCCAGGGCCAGCTGGTCCCGCCCCTGACGCTGACAGCCTTTCTGTGCCTTTGCTCCCGTCTTGCGGATAAGCAGTCTTGACAGGCAGGTGAATATGGCTTTTTGTCTTATGGAAGAATAATGGCTACTTAATACAAGCAGCCTGGGTGGGCCGAGTCTTCCTGGATGCGGGGTTTTCCGTGGGGGAGGAAGATGACGCATCCTAGGGGCAGCAAAGGCAGGGCTTCTGATCTAGGCGACCTCACCGGGGCTTTCCTTCCGCTGGCACTCCCGGTCCACCAGGAAGGGGTGGATGAAGGTCAGGAGAGTCAGCAGCACCAACATCAAGTTCACCTGGAGGGGGGAGGGGCAGTGAGGCCAAGTCCACCGCCATGCAGGGCCCAGAATCCCGCCTGGAGGGGGAGGGGGCAGTGAGGCCAAGTCCACCGCCATGCAGGGCCCAGAATCCCGCCTGGAGGGGGGAGGGGCAGTGAGGCCAAGTCCACCGCCATGCAGGGCCCAGAATCCCGCCTGGAGGGGGAGGGGGCAGTGAGGCCAAGTCCACCGCCATGCAGGGCCCAGAATCCCGCCTGGAGGGGGAGGGGGCAGTGAGGCCAAGTCCACCGCCATGCAGGGCCCAGAATCCCGCCTGGAGGGGGAGGGGCAGTGAGGCCAAGTCCACCGCCAGGAAGGGCCCAGAATCCCGCCTGGAGGGGGAGGGGCAGTGAGGCCAAGTCCACCGCCATGCAGGGCCCAGAATCCCGCCTGGAGGGGGGAGGGGCAGTGAGGCCAAGTCCACCGCCATGCAGGGCCCAGAATCCCGCCTGGAGGGGGAGGGGGCAGTGAGGCCAAGTCCACCGCCATGCAGGGCCCAGAATCCCGCCTGGAGGGGGAGGGGCAGTGAGGCCAAGTCCACCGCCATGCAGGGCCCAGAATCCCGCCTGGAGGGGGGAGGGGCAGTGAGGCCAAGTCCACCGCCATGCAGGGCCCAGAATCCCGCCTGGAGGGGGAGGGGGCAGTGAGGCCAAGTCCACCGCCATGAAGGGCCCAGAATCCCGCCTGGAGGGGGAGGGGCAGTGAGGCCAAGTCCACCGCCATGCAGGGCCCAGAATCCCGCCTGGAGGGGGGAGGGGCAGTGAGGCCAAGTCCACCGCCATGCGGGCCCAGAATCCCGCCTGGAGGGGGAGGGGGCAGTGAGGCCAAGTCCACCGCCATGAAGGGCCCAGAATCCCGCCTGGAGGGGGAGGGGCAGTGAGGCCAAGTCCACCGCCATGCAGGGCCCAGAATCCCGCCTGGAGGGGGGAGGGGCAGTGAGGCCAAGTCCACCGCCATGCAGGGCCCAGAATCCCGCCTGGAGGGGGAGGGGGCAGTGAGGCCAAGTCCACCGCCAGGAAGGGCCCAGAATCCCGCCTGGAGGGGGAGGGGGCAGTGAGGCCAAGTCCACCACCAGGAAGGGCCCAGAATCCCGCCTGGAGGGGGAGGGGCAGTGAGGCCAAGTCCACCGCCATGCAGGGCCCAGAATCCCGCCTGGAGGGGGGAGGGGCAGTGAGGCCAAGTCCACCGCCATGCAGGGCCCAGAATCCCGCCTGGAGGGGGAGGGGGCAGTGAGGCCAAGTCCACCGCCAGGAAGGGCCCAGAATCCCGCCTGGAGGGGGAGGGGCAGTGAGGCCAAGTCCACCGCCATGCAGGGCCCAGAATCCCGCCTGGAGGGGGAGGGGGCAGTGAGGCCAAGTCCACCGCCATGCAGGGCCCAGAATCCCGCCTGGAGGGGGAGGGGGCAGTGAGGCCAAGTCCACCACCAGGAAGGGCCCAGAATCCCGCCTGGAGGGGGAGGGGCAGTGAGGCCAAGTCCACCGCCATGCAGGGCCCAGAATCCCGCCTGGAGGGGGGAGGGGCAGTGAGGCCAAGTCCACCGCCATGCAGGGCCCAGAATCCCGCCTGGAGGGGGAGGGGGCAGTGAGGCCAAGTCCACCGCCATGCAGGGCCCAGAATCCCGCCTGGAGGGGGAGGGGCAGTGAGGCCAAGTCCACCGCCATGCAGGGCCCAGAATCCCGCCTGGAGGGGGAGGGGGCAGTGAGGCCAAGTCCACCGCCATGCAGGGCCCAGAATCCCGCCTGGAGGGGGAGGGGGCAGTGAGGCCAAGTCCACCACCAAGAAGGGCCCAGAATCCTGCCTGGAGGGGAGGGGCAGTGAGGCCAAGTCCATTGCCGGGAAGAGCCCAGAATCCCGCCTGGAGGGTGAGGGGCATTGAGGCCAAGTCCACCACCAGGAAGGGCTCAGAATCCTGCCTGGAGGGGGAGGGGCAGTGAGGCCAAGTCCACCGCCGGGAAGGGCCTGGAATCCCACCGGGTTTCTCCTCTGCATCCCACTCAGACCTGACAGTGCCCTATGGGATGGACGCTGGGTGACTTTTCATTCCACCTGCTTAGGGCAGGGCAAGGAGGAACGCTGTGACCATTTCACAGGTGGAGAAACTGAGGCCTGCAGAGTCCCCGATGACCTGGGAGGCCATCCACGTTAACCCTTTGGCTTCGGGGATCCCCAGCACACGACAGGGTTCTCCCACAGACTCCCGTTGTTAAAGCAAGACCCAGAACGTAGCCATGTGCAGAAACGTTCCCTCGGGAACCACAACCAGGCCACCCGGCCAGGCCCGGGGCAGCCTCTGCTGGAGACTGACAAAGTCGCCCCGATCTGAGTCTAAGGCCAGGGTTCCTGCCCCTCGGTACTCACGTATAATGGGTCATTTTGGAGGGGGCCTTTGATGAGGGTGAAGAGGGGAAACTGCAGCAAAGACACAACTGCCGACAGGGCCATCACGAGTCCAAACAGCTTCCCGAAGTGCTCCGCGGGGAACCTGCGCGGGCGGGCAGAGGAGGCTCCAGCGGGCTGGGGACCCTTGCTCCACGGAGGAGCCTGGCTCCGGTGGGTCTTGGCCAGCCCCCTGCTCCCGTTCCCCGAGTCTAAGCCAGCTGGCACTTCCCCACACCCACAGGGCACCCCTTCACCTCTGCTCAGGCTTTCAAGCTGCGGAGCACAGGGACGGCCCCACGCTCAACACGGGGAAAACAGCAGGGCCCCAGACAGGCTGGGCCCCGGGAGGGCTCAGGAAAGACACAGACACAGCCACCATACGCTAAGTGACGCATGCACCAGCAGAAGCAGCAAGAATGACGACTTCCCTGGTGGTCTAGAGGGTTAAG
>SJXQ01004833.1:342799-461308 GCA_006408695.1 Aepyceros melampus | reverse complement strand
ATACAATGTCACGAACCTCATTCCATCGTTCATCAGGCACTCTATCTATCAGATCTAGACCCTTAAATCTATTTCTCACTTCCACTGTATAATCATAAGGGATTTGATTTAGGTCATACCTGAATGGTCTAGCACATTATCTGGACACTATTTTCTGAGAAGAGAAATTGGTCCTTGAAGTTGAGTGTTTTTTTTTTTTTTCTTTTTCCTTTTGGAAGCCAAAAGCATTACCTGGAGCTGGGTTTGATGAATTAACTGCAAATATTTAATTTTTGGATTGAAGGAAGTAGCTATAAAGAAGCGTTTTTGTTCATTAGCCTAGAAGTGCCCCCCTGAGTGGTACTGTTCGTGGTGGTCATGCTGGTGGATGGTGTGGTGGTGTCGTCTTTCAGGTCACCACGTTAGAGCCACGTTCAGCCCGGGTTGGACAGACTTCTGCAACAAGCCAGTAGCCGTTGTGTGGGTCGTGCAGGTCATCTGGGCTCAGCTCCATGCTGGTAGCGTGAAAGCAGCCTTGGAAAATACGTGAGCAACCAGCTGTAGCTGTATGCCTATCATTTTATTGGTGGACACTGAAATTTTAATTTCGTTTCATTTTTACACATCATGAAGATATTTTTCTTTTGAATTTTTTTTCAACAACTTCAAAAGGAAAATCCATTCTTGAGCTCATTGGAATGATAGAAAGGTGAGCAGTGGGCTGGATTTGGTCTCAGCTGGTACAGATCATCAGACTTCTGGCTAGATGGCAATAATTCTGCCCATGCAGGAGTGGACTAGCCCATGCAATAGTGGACTAGCCCATACAGTATATTTTCATAGATTCTAGCCATAAATGGCTGAGTGAGCTAATCAACAAGAGAGGCTGAGGTGGCTGAGGTGTCTGTGGGATCAGCTTCTGGTGTGGGCTTCTGGTTAGTCTTTTCCCGTGCCAGTTCCCCACCCTTGAGTGCATGGTGTCACTTAAAGGTTAATTATAGCTAAGTAATACCCAGTCTTTGGAGTATTTTAAAGTAGGTCTCGGATTCTTGAGATTGCTCTTTTACAAAGTTTAGCCTTGTAGGAGGATCCGAGCTGGAGAAAGGGGTGGCTCAAGGAGAAACTGCTTTTTCTTCTAATGGGAGAGCCTTCAGCATATTTAAATGCTGATGGGTAGACTCCAGGGGAGGAGGTTGATCACATGGGAGAGATGATAAAGGATGAAGAAAGGGCAGGTGGGAGGCAGCCCTGGGTGGGCGTGGCTGGGCCTTGGATGGGAGGGTGTGAGGGGAGGCTGGTTACAGTGCACACACTCTGAGCTCAGGTGCTCCCTGGCTCAGCTCTCTGGGGCCTTCTTCCCTCACTTGTCCCTTCAGCAGTCTTGGTTTTGCTGGAGATGATCCCGCATCCCTGGCCCTACCCTGTTCTGGAAAAGCTGGGCTGGAGAAGGTGCGTGGACTTGGAGACCCGAGCTGTCTCTTCATGTCTGTGTAGCCCGCCCTCGGGCAGGGGCCCCTGCTGGGGGGAGAGTGGAGAGGCACAGTCACGTGGCCTGTGGCCACTAGGTTCCCAAAGGAGGAAGCACTAGATGCGCTTTGGGTATCTTGCTTCCGGTAGCTAGTCAGAGAATCTCCTGTCCTGCAAGCGCAGGGAGAAGCTGCTTCTTCACACTGGGCACAGCGGCCCTGCTCGTGGGCCGAGAAGTGGGCAGAGGTGGGGGGAAGACTGATGTCCCGTTCTGTGCAGGGTCACACTGTTTTGCCCTGGTCTGCTTACCTAGGTGTGCCCTCTGCCAGGGTCTCCATCTCATTCTATCTTCAGTGTCTAGCACAGCGCTTGCCACACAGAGGTGCTGAATATGTACCTGTGTGTATATATGTATGCACTATGTATACCCAATATGTATGCATGTTATCTGTATAGGTATGTTTGTGTGCATACATGTATGTGTATGTATGTGTATTTGTGTGTGTGTGTGTGTGTGTGTGTGTGTGTGTGTGTGTATATATAAAAACAGATTCTTTGTGGCACCCTACAGAGTTTTGATCTAGTCTTACATTTTGTAGTGCTTCAATTCTATGGTGAGTGATTTGTTGACTTAAAATATGAGAGCTCATTGAAACCAAACTCACAGGACCTGCCTCGCCACCCCCAGAAGGGACCAGTCTTCTGGTGCTCCAGTAACACACATCCAGTGGCCATTCAGCGGTGGCTGCTTCCTCCTGGTGTAGACAACAGTGGCAGGCAGGAAATTGAGACTACAAGCTCAGGGTGTTGTTTTGAGCAGCAGCAGCCCGTAGCGGGTGACTTGGTCAAGCTCTTGATCTGGGCATACGTGATAAACAGAAGGGCCTTGGCTTCCATGTCAAAGGCAGATGGTTTGCTCGTTTGGCATTTTCCTCCGGGTCCTGAGGCTGCCCCTGTGACTGTAGACTGCGGGAACCCTGCCTGGCCCCTGCGGTCACGTGCACCTCTGGCTCTGGTTCGTGTGTTCGGTTTAACCCTAGGAGGTTTGGAGAGAGACTTGTGAGATTCCATGTGTTAGGGTGCATACAGCTGTCATTTTCTTTTTGCCTTTTGCTCACATTTCAGTCCACCTGGAGAATTCTCCAGTTTCCATCTGGTTGAGGTGTTCTGCCTTCTTGCCTTTTACAGAAACAGTTTTTTCCTCTTAAACACTTTAAAAGGTATTAATAAAATGATATTGAGGAAAAAGATTAAGCCAATCATAATTCTGTTACCCTTGAACAAATTAAAGGAAAAGTTTCATGTTAATTTCCAAAAGCACATGTTTCTACATGCTTGAAATTTGTGGATGCACTATTACATCTGCTGTTTCCACTCACTGCCATTTGTATGTGTGTGTGTATATAGTACATATATTTATGATATATATAAATGGGTCTATTAGGTAGTGTGTATTAGGTGTATATTACATGTGTAACACACGTGTGTAATGGATACATTACACACGTATAATACACACATTTTATGTGGACATATATGTATTATGCTCATACAAAGCCTTTAATAATACTTTAATATCTCTAGTTTAACAGGGACCTTGCATCCCTGTATTGCATCATTGTATTATGTCTACATTTGGTGAAGAAGGGCAGCAGCTGGGAAGTCTGAAAATGTATTATTTCATGCAAGTGCCTGAAATTTCTCCCAGAAGAGCCACCCGTTAGAAAATTCTCATGACCTAATGAGTTTATTCGTATCCAGAACCTTCTCAGTAATTGGCTTGTGTCCTGCAGGTTCACAGAGATGCGGAGTCACAGCTGGTTTTGCAGGAGTGGAAGAAGGAGAGGAAGGAGATGAGGTGAGAGTGGCCTGTTGTGAACAGAGTGAATCCTTCACCGTGGCCCCATGCACTCAGCCCACACGCTTTCCCCAAGGCCGGCCAGAGGTGGGACTCAAAACAGCCTTACTTAGCTGCCAGAGGTGCCTGTGACCCTGAGGATCCAGAACGAGCCAGCTGCCATTAGTGATGAGTGACATTTCCTCGAGGCAGCAGCAAGCTCCCTCCCACCTTCCGCCCACCGCTGAGTTTGTTGTCTGTCCGTCCCTCCCCACGTCCATCCCTCCTCGCGTCCATCCCCCCTTCTGTCCCACTTAACTTCCCCATTTGGGCAGCCAGCAGCCCAGCATGGCTGGTGCAACAGTGTTGGAGGTGGCTCTGAAGCGCAGTGAATCCTTGGGGCTCCTGCAGTGCTGGTGCTTATTTGTAACACTGCTGTGTTAGGTATGTGCAGGCACTCAAGTCATGATGCTGATTGATGAAGAAAGCCCGTCTGCTGTCAGATGGGTGTTTGTCTTAAGGGAATAGTTATTCTTGAGTTGCTTTTTCTTTTTATTAAACTATAGCTGATGTACAATGTTGTGTTAGTTTCAAGTATACAGCTTCAGATTCTTCTCCATTATAGGAAAGATTGAATATGTTGAATAACGATTCAAATATAGTTCCATGTTCTATATAGTAACTAAATCCTTTCTGTGTATGTATTTTATATAGTAGCATGTGTCTGTTCATCTCACACTCCTAATTTATCCCTTCCCCTCTTCTTTTCCCTTTGGTACCCATAAATTTGTTTTCTCTATCTGTGAATCTGTTTCTGTTTTGTAAATAAGTTCATTTGTATTATTTTTTTAGATTCCACACATAAGTGATATGTGGTATTTGTCTTTCTCCATCTGACTTACTTCACTTCGTGTGATAATGTCTAGGTCTGCCCGTGTTGGTGCAGATGACATTATTTCATTTTTTTTTATGGCTGAGTAATAATCTAGTATATGTATGTCTATGAAAAGTGAAAGTGAAGGTGTTAGTCGTTCAGTCGTGTCCGACTCTTTGCGACCTCTCGGACTGTAGCATGCCAGGTTCCTCTGTCCTTGGAATTCTCCAGGCAAGAATACTGGAGTGGGTTGCCATTCCCTTCTCCTGACCCAGGGATTGAATCTGGGTCTCCTGCATTGCAAGGAGATTCTTTACCATCTGAGCCATTGGCTCAGAGCATCTGGCACTTAATTCAGGCTAGACAGTAAAGACTTTAAAGGAGCAATTATTTTCAAGAGGCCTTGTAGACAGTTGTGCTTCCCTGTAGAAGAGGGTGCTATGTATGTTGACAGTGTTGATGTGGCCATTTCTGCTCTTGTGGTCCCCCCCACGCCTCCTTCGCAGGCAGCACAGCTCTCTCTAAGGTTTGGAGGTAGCGCTCACTGCCTGGTTCTGACCTCTGAGCAGTCTGGTGGGACTGGTGTGCCTGGAAAGTGGGGAGAGTCCATTCCTCTGGGCTGCAGAAGCCACGGCTATACTGAATTGATCCTCCTCCCTCTCAAAGTGTTGGTTATTGGGAGTGTATTGGTTATTATAATGTGATTATTGGTATGAAATGTTGGGTGAGAGGATGATGGGCATATGATGCATATATGCTTATAATTCAGGCTTCAAGGAGGTGCTTGAAGCTCTGTATTAATGGCAGAGGTGTGCTTACATCGCTGTAATATAATGCTTAATCTCTTAGATATAAAATACTTTCGAGTTTATGATACACTCTTATTTCTCTTACCTTATGTAGTACTCACTATAACTTTAAGAGAAGGGGGCCTTGATCCTGTTCTGTAGATGAGGGAAGTTTGGAGACTCAGAATATTCTCCATTTCTGTGGACCTTCAGAAGTGGCTCTTTTACCTTCCATTTTTGTTTGGGAAATGGGGTGTGCATGTTAGGGGCTCTCACCTTGCCTCTGGAGCCTTCAGCCGTGTTCTGTCCACTGGCCTAAGTGGGGAATGTGGTAAGAACCATTTTGATGAATGAACAGACTGTTTTCCAATTAGAAGTCAGGGCTGCTCTAGGCTAATTTGAGTCCTATGCATATGAAGTAGGAAGTCAAGAAACACCTGGAATAACAGGCAAATTTGGCCTTGGAGTACAGAATGAAGCAGGGCAAAGGCTAATAGAGTTCTGTCAAGAGAATGCACTGGTCATAGCAAACACCCTCTTCCAACAACACAAGAGAAGACTCTACACATGGATATCACCAGATACTCAACACTGAAATCAGACTGATTATATTCTTTGCAGCCAAAGATGGAGAAGCTCTATACAGTCAGCAAAAATAAGACCAGGAGCTGACTGTGACTCAGGTCATGAACTCGTTATTGCCAATTTCAGATTTAAACTGAAGAAAGTAGGGAAAATCACTAGACCATTCAGGTATGACCTAAATTAAATCCCTTATGATTATATAGTAGAAGTGAGGAATAGATTTAAGGGACTAGATCCGATAGAGTGCCTGATAAACTATGGACTGAGTTTCGTGACATTGTACAGGAGACAGGGATCAAGACCATCCCCATGGAAATGAAATGCAGAAAAGCAAAATGGCTGTCTGGGGAGGCCTTACAAATAGCTGTGAAAAGAAGAGAAGCGAAAAGCAAAGGAGAAAAGGAAAGATATAAGCATCTCAATGCAGAGTTCCAAAGAAAAGCAAGAAGGATAAGAAAGCCTTCCTCCATGATCAGTGCAAAGAAATAGAGGAAAACAACAGAATGGGAAAGACTAGGGATCTCTTCAAGAAAATTAGAGATACCAAGGGAACATTTCACGCAAAGATGGGCTCGATAAAGGACCGAAATGATCTGGACCTAACAGAAGGAGAAGATATTAAGAAGAGGTGGCAAGAATACACGGAAGAACTGTACAAAAAAGATCTTCATGACCAAGATAATCATGATGGTGTGATCACTCACCTAGAGCCAGACATCCTGGAATGTGAAGTCAAGTGGGCCTTAGAAAGCATCACTAAGAACAAAGCTAGTGGAGGTGATGGAATTCCAGTTGAGCTATTTCAAATCCTGAAAGATGATGTTGTGAAAGTGCTACACTCAATATGCCAGCAAATTTGGAAGATTTAGCAGTGGCCACAGGACTGGAAAATGTCCGTTTTCATTCCAGTCCCAAAGAAAGGCAAAGAGTGATCAAACTATCACACAACTGCACTCATGTCACACGTTAGTAAAATAATGCTCAAAATTCTCCAAGCCAGGCTTCAGCAATACGTGAACCATGAACTTTCAGATGTTCAAGCTGGTTTTAGAAAAGGCAGAGGAACCAGAGATCAAATTGCCAACATCTGTTGGATCATTGAAAAAGCATGTGAGTTCCAGAAAAATATCTATTTCTGCTTTATTGACTATGCCAAAGCCTTTGACTGTGTGGCTCACCACAAACTGTGGAAAATTCTGAAGGAGATGGGAATACCAGACCACCTGACCTGCCTCTTGAGAAATCTGTATACAGGTCATGAAGCAATAGTTAGAACTGGACATGAAACAACAGTTTCCAAAAAGGAAAAGCAGAACGTCAAGGCTGTATATTGTCACCCTGCTTATTTAACTTATATTGACTTATTTAACATATATTCATGAGAAATGCTGGGCTGGATGAAGCACAAGCTGGAATCAAGATTGCCGGGAGAAATATCAATAACCTCATATGCAGATGAAACCACCATTATGCAGAAAGCTAAGAACTAAAGAGCCTCTTGATGAAAGTGAAAGAGGAGAGTGAAAAAGTTTGCTTAAAGCTCAATATTCAGAAAACTAAGATCAAGGCATCTGGTCCCATCACTTCATGGAAAATAGATGGGGAAACAGTGGAAACAATGGCAGACTTTATTTTTTGGGGCTCCAAAATCACTGCAGCCATGAAACTAAAAGATGCTTACTCCTTGGAAGAAAAGTTATGACCAACCTAGACAGCATATTAAAAAGCAGAGACATTACTTCGCCAACAAAGGTCTGTCTAGTCAAAGCTATGGTTTTTCCACTAGTTGTGTATAGATGTGAGAGTTGGACTATGAAGAAAACTGAGCACTGAAGATTGATGCTTTTGAACTGTGGTGTTGGAAAAGACTTGAGAGTCCCTTGGACTGCAAGGAAATCCAACCAGTCCATCCTAAAGGAAATGAGTCCTGAATATTCATTGAAAGTACTGATATTGAAGCTGAAACTCCAATACTTTGGCCACCTGATGTGAAGAACTGACTCATTGGAAAAGACCCTGATGCTGGGAAAGATTGAAGGCGGGAGGAGAAGGGGCGACCAAGCATAAGGTGGTTAGATGGCATCACCGACTCAATCAATGTGAGTCTGAGTAGACTCCGGGAGTTAGTGATGTAGGGAGGCCTGGCGTGCTGCAGTCCATGGGGTTGCAAGAGTTGGACATGACTGAGCGACTGAACTGAAGCATATGAAACAGTGATTAAAATTTTTTTTAAACTTTAATTTTATGTTGGAGTATAATTGATTAAAAGTGTTATTTTCAGATGTACAGTAAAGTGATTCAGTTATAGAGATATATATGTATAACTTTTTTTTAATGTATCTTTAAAACATTTTTTTTGGCTGCCCTGGGTTTTTGTTGCTGTGCGCGGGCTTTCTCTAGGTGCGGTGTGTGGGCTTCTCGCTGCAGTGGCTTCTCTTGTTGCAGAGCACAGGCTCTAGGGTGCTCTGGCTTCAGGAGTTGCATCGTGTGGGCCAGTAGTTGTGGCACATGGGCTTAGTTGCCCAGCGGCATGTGGGATCTTCTCAGACCAGGGATCACACCCACCTACCCTGTATCTGCAGGCAGATTCTTAACCACTGGACCACCGGGAAGGTCCTACATGTATCTCTTCTCTGTGAAACAGTGATTTTGGTGTCATCTGATGTCAGTAACTAAAAGCAGACGTTGGGGGAGTCACACTCTTGCTTTGCTCTTCTCTCGCCTCTTCAGGGAAATGACCAAAGGTTTCTTCAATGCCCAGTTTGGGAGCTTGTTCCGCACAGACCAGAACCCCACATACTTCCTGCGGCGCCTGTCGCGGTTTGCCGACATCTACATGGCATCCCTGAGCTGCCTGCTGAACTACGACGTCAGCCACACCTTCTACCCCCGGCGGACCCCGCTGCAGCATGAGCTGCCTGCTTGGTCTGACCAGCCCCCGGCCACCCGGCTGCCGCTGCTCCAGGAGGCCCAGGCCAAGTAGCTGGCAGCCCCACCACCCCGGGCACCAAAAGCCAGGACTGCCCCACGCTGGGCAGACTCTGCGAGGATGTGAGCGTCCCTTTTGGAAATGATACAGATAGTCTTAGTGATACCTGTTTTGTACATTAAGGAGGATACCCCCCCAGCTCGTGGAGAAGGGAGCTCACAGCTCGCAGAGCCTGCCCTCCTATGCACGTGGGGAGGGCACAGCGGCTGGCCTCCTGTTGACACCCTGTGATCAGCCTTCTTGTTTCCCAAGGTACTGTATCCAGCATGAGACTTCCTGGGATGGGGAGTCTTCTTGATGTCCGCTCTGTCTTCCAGCAGGTGACGTTTTGAAACTCTTAACTCTTCTGTGGAAAGTGCATGGAAAATGCTGAACATGCACAGACAGTGCCGGACCCGGTGGCGCGCACTCACTGGCCAACTGCTGATGCTTTCGTGGACGCTTGGACAGCGTACCATGGTGTCCGCGGCAGAGATGGACCCCCGGTGGCAGCTGGTTCCCAGACATCTGGTACTAGGGCTCCGGCCACTGGTGCCTCCCTCGACAGCAGACTCAGCCTCCCTGGAGGTCTTATGTGAGAAAGAACAGGAGAAGTTGCAAGTCCTTGGCCTTGATTGCCCTCAGAATCCATTTCCTGTGTCTTGCCCCACGCGGGGGAAGGACCGTGGTGCCCCAAGTGGTGGGCAGGTTCACTCTTTTCTCTCAGAAAAGGAGGACAAGGAGAGAAAAGCTTCTGGTTTAATGTCCTGCCAGCAGAACAGACTGTAGAGGGAGGCTGCTACATGCGAATGAGCGAGAGGACCCAGTGCGTTCGTGGTGGGTATCCCAGGACTTTACAAACCCTGACACTACCACCACACGTGTGTTGCTTGAGCCTGCTCACTGGAGGATGAAAAATGAAAAAAAATGCTGTCGTAATTTAATGCTGTATGGTGACCCTCCACCCGCCTCCCACCAGGTGTTTTGCAATCTTGTTAAACTGTGCGTTACCAGAAACCATCCTTGTTGGAGGGCAGCGAGCAGATTCTTCTCTCCTGACTCATCAGCCGAGGAGAGGGGCTTGAATCCAGCCAGAGCAAGGGAGGTGGCCCTCTCTGCTTAGCTGTCTCCCACCTTCTCCCTTTAGATTGCTTTCCTGCCATGTTTATGTGTCTGTTTGGGGAATTTCTTTAGTGTCTGTGTTTAAGGTGGGAGCGGATCAAGGACATTGAAGTTGAGAGAAATAGAGTTGGAAATAGCCTCACTGAGTGAGCGTTCCCATTTCTGAGGACAAGGCAAGTGGCACCTATCCTTAAACCTGAAGGATGCAAGGGCAGAGGAAAGGGGCTTGAGGAGAGACTGCTCGCTTATTTGTGAAATGTGAGCTTGGCCTGCCACAGGCTACCTGCCCGAGTGCAGAAATTAGGTGACTTCTATAGCATGTTGTATAACGCTGTGTGTTTTAATGGGACTGTTGCTGTTTAGTCGACTCTTGGCAACCCCATGAACTGTAGCCCACCAGGCTCCTCTGTCCATGGGATTTCCCAACCAGGAATACTGGAGTGGGTTATTTCCTTCTCCAGGGGATCTTCCTGACCTAGGGGCCGAACGCACATCTCCTGCATTGGCAAGTGTATTCTTTACTGACTGAGCCACCAGGCGTACCTGTGATCTTTTCTTGTATTTAACTAAAATAGTGAAGGTGACTGTCTAGACCTAATAGGCTCGGTTGGCCTTCTTTTTTCCCTTTGTTATAAACACAGGTGTCCATTCCTTTTTCAGGCTGCAGGAGGCATTTTGTTGGCTGTTTGTTAGTGCCTGGGGGTTTTAAGCATCAGAGTGTATTGGAGACTGGCATTTCAGGGGTGCAGGTGGCATCCAGAACTGCTCAGTGTTGGAATCCTCAGAGGATATGCTGGTGCTTTGGGCTGATCGCTTCTGCTTTGGAGAAGCTGATGAGGAAGTAGGTATTTTAATACTTTTTCTGATTAGGTATTCATTGGATATCTCATGCGTGCCAGTGATAGGGTGTTTTGTTTACTCAAGAAAGTTGTTACTCAGAAACAACTCAGGACAGCTGTTCTGACTGCTTTTATGTATGTCTGGGTTAGGAGACCCAAGCCTGGGCCGAGAAATACATTTTCTAGGTGTGTGAATAAGGAATTTTAATGACTCATTACCAATTAAGGTTGAGCAAACTCCAGGATATAGTGAAGAATAGGAAAGCCTGGCATGCTGCAGTCCATGGGGTCGCAAAGAGTCAGACATGACTGAGCGACTGAACAACTGTGGGCCATGGCACATGGTGGTATTGAGGTCTGTCTGCAGAGAACCCACCAAACATGCGCTGGGGCCAGCACACAGTCAGGGTCAGGATGGCCGTCTCTGTACAAAGGACAGAGGGCTTCTCTTTGTCTGTGCTTGGTCATTTTAATTTGTCACTGTCGTGACTCAGCTGGGATTCAGCACCCTGTACAGCATTCTGTTCCTCCTGGTGTAGCCTCTGGTGAGCCCGCTGATGAACGCATTTGGGTGCAAGGGAAGGGAGTCTATTTTCTACCACTTAAAAGATCAGTTTGGAAAGTGAGCAGATAAAATTAGCTTGCACACTGAAAAATATTTTCCCTTTTTAGCATCAGTTAGACTGATTTTCTCGGAAGGATGTGAACAAAAATTCATAGTCCAGGGGCTGTCTGTGCCCCTAAGGCTCACCATAGCTGTAGCTGGTTGTCCAGGAAGGGACCTGCACAACTGTTTTTCCAGAATCATTTTTTTAAGTAGATGAAACCTGGCTTTTAATATATTTTAGGAGTTTGGCTTAGAGCTCCCACTTTCCTCCTAACATAGCCTTAAAAATTTTTTTTTCTTTGAAAAATTCCCTTCAGTTCCACTAATGCCAGCTAACATATACCACCTGTTACTGATTCAGGCCCATCTATGACTAAATTCCTAGTTGCTTTGAAGGCATTGGTCCTCTTAATTAGTGCCAAGGAGAAATACAAAGTCCTGTTTCCTGCTAGCTAATTTAGCTTTGGATGAGCTAAATAGCTTCCCCTGCCCCTTTTCCTCCCCAAAGGCCTCTAAAGCGGTAGAGTGTGCTAAACATTGGAAGTGGATCTGCTCTGCCAAATGCTCATCTGTTGCCAAAGACCCACTTGGGAGCCCTGGTCTGGAATGTGCTCTCAGACTCAGTCTGGCCAGAGGCAGGGAGGGTTCCTCGATTACTCCATTCAACTACCAGGGAGTGTGATGTGCTGGCTTAATACTGATTTCCTTTTGTACTAATTTCCTTTCTCTTTTCCGTTAGCATATGGGAGCTAGGCTCCAAGCCTGGCTTTAGTAAAAAGTGAAGTTGCTCAGTCGTGTCTGACTCTTTGCGACCCCATGGACTGTAGCCCACCAGGCTCCTCTCTCTATGGAATTTTCCAGGCAAGATTACTGGGTTGGGTTGCCATTTCTTTATCCAGGGGATCTTCCCAACCCAGGGATCGAACCTGGGTCCTCCCACATTGCAGGCAGATGCTTTACCGTCTGAGCCACCAGGGAAGTCCTCAAATTTAGCTTAGCTTACCTTTAATACCCTAGTGGATTGAGGAAGAAAAAGGGACTGAAGTTCCCTAATGTAAGGCTCAGCACACTTTCCCTGTCCTCGGACTGGGCCTGCCTGTGGTCCAGGGCAGCCTGGCCTCTGAAAACAGGCTGCAGGCTAGATTGGGCCTCAGGTGGTGGTTTGCCGACCCCTGCATCGACAGATTGTGTGGGTGGCCATGATGAGATGATGACTTTGCTAAAGTGTGTGTGCAGGGTGGTAAGCAAGCACAGAACACAACTGTGTGCAGCCAGTGGAAACAAGTTCTGTAGGTAAGCTCGCATCTTCCCCTATGAGCTTCTCTCGGGACATATTCACTTATGTGGCCAGTGGTAACATACTGTGTTCCCAGCACATGGCATGATTGTCAGTTGTGTGACTGAGTGGCCAGCTCGGCACTCATTGAATATACCTCTCATTGTGCTCATCTGTGATTGTGCTAGTAGTGTTGTGATGGGCTTGGCTACCCTGAAGGACTTTATCCCCCAACTGCTGGTGGGGTTGGTTGCTGCTGGCTCACTGTCTGCAGCTGTGGGTCCTCTCTGGGAGCTTCCCCCTGTTGAAGAGTCCTGCCTTGGATGAGGGTGTGGTCAGACTCTCTCCCTGGAGCAACTTTGAAAGCCTTCAGCTCCTTCCTGCTTCCCCTTCCCTTTTCCCAGGCGTGCATCCTAAGGACAGTTCCCTGTAAACTTCCTGCATGAGACTCCCCACCTCATGCCTGCTCTCTGGAACACTGTTCGGTACTTTTCTACACTGCAGCCTTGAACTCTGACTTAGGACACTGTTTTCTAATTATTTAGTAGAAGGCTAGATGGTGCCTGTTTAATTTCAGGCATGGTAAATGCAAATTAGGTAGACTTGTTATTTATCCTGAATGTGAATTTGCTATTTATTCTAAATATTGATTTTATGTTACATGACATCGAACTTACTGCCAAATAAAAGTTTGAATTGTATTGTCCAGTTTACTCCCAGTCATCTGCTTTTGTATGCTCCAGTTAGTGGAAAAAGTCATTATCACATTCAAAAAAGAATATCCCCGAGAAGGGGGCAAAAGGCTGATGGTTCCTTCTTCACCACCCTGGTCTCCCCACCCTCAGGAAAGCACACTTGCCTGTTCTCAGAGCTTGAAGACCATGTAGTGAAGCCACAGAAGGAAAATGGGTATGAATTTGGCCTTGGGTGGGCAGCAGGTGACCCACCTAGAGTTTCTGTCTCTCACAGACAGTTCCCTCCTTGAGAACAAGGAGAAGACAGTGGTTCACCTGTTTGTCTGCAAAGTACCAGGAGAATGGAAAATTGGAAGCAGTGTCTTAAGGGAGGAAAATATTAGTACTGAATCAGGAGTGCATGTTGTGAAATCAGTTCACTTCTGGGTTTTGGATATACTTATATTTTGAAGAGCCTTTTTAAACTCTGTGAATGTGTTTAAACTTAATATCCTTGACCTCTCATTGTGCCAGGACCTTCATCTCCTGTGCCTGCTCTCGCGGGTGCCTGCTGTTTTTCCTCTTAATCATGTGCCTTTCTGTCCCCTTGATGGTGGAGTTGGACTCACTAGTGAATCCGTCCCACAGTCCCCTTGGGGAGCGAGTTCCTGGAGAGCCGGCATTGCCCCATCTCGGCATGTTGTCCAAGAGGAGGTGGTAAATCGTTCCTCTGGCTGAAGTGGGCATTTATTCCCTTTCCTGGAGTTGTGAGGAAGCTTCTGAGACTCCAGGGGCTTCTGAACTTTGGACTTGGCTCAGCAAAAACCCTGATGATTTGGAACAAAGCTGTTTGGGCCGTGAGGGTGATGGAGGTGGGGTCTGAGATCTGCTCATCCCAGCCTTTCCCATCTCCATTTCCCAGAGGGGGCTCCCGAGCCTGGCCAGTGCTACCCTCGGGGTAGCTTGCCAAAGAGTGTGAGTGGGCTGGAGACACTTGGTTGTCACAGTGATGGAGAGGCCACTTTGGGCCTTTTGAGGGTCTGGTGGACATCCAGCCTTGCACAGAGTCCTGCATGGAGAAGAACTGGCCCGATTCTGGACGTTTCATATAAATGGAATCATATGGTATGTGGTCTTTTTGTCTGACCTTCTTTCAAGGTTCATCCATGATGTTGCATGTATCAATACTTAGTTCTGTTTTAGGGTGGAATGCTATTTCATCGTGTGGCAAGACGCAATTTGGTTATTCATTCATAAGTCAGTAGACATTTGGTTTGTTTCCATGTTTTGGCTATTATGAATAATACTAATAATGTTACCTCCATAAGCTTTTGTATGGACATGTGTTCATTTCTCTTGGGTCTGTACCTAGGAGTGGAATTTCTCAATCACATGGTAATTCTATGTTTAACTTTTTGAGGAACTGCTGGACTGTTTTCCACAGTAGGGGCACAATTTTACATTCCCACCAACAAAGTAGAAGGGATCCAGTTTCTCCACACCCTCGCGGATACTGGTTATGGTCTGTGTTTTAAGGATGGCCATCCTCGTGGATGTGGAGTGGTATCTCCTTGTGGTTATTATGTCTTCACACGAACAAGAAAACCAAACAGAATTAAGAAAGAAGCACTCATAATGCAGATGTTGGCTAACTAACAGCCCTAATGAGCCCTAATTAGCCCTAATGAGTTGATTTTACCTTCAGAGTTTGACCCCATCACTTCATGGGAAATAGATGGGGAAACAGTGGAAACAGTGTCAGACTTTATTTTGGGGGGCTCCAAAATCATGGCAGATGGTGATTGCAGCCATGAAATTAAAAGACACTTACTCCTTGGAAGGAAAGTTATGACCAACCTAGATAGCATATTCAAAAGCAGAGGTATTACTTTGCCAACAAAGGTCCGTCTAGTCAAGGCTATGGTTTTTCCAGTAGTCATGTGTGGATGTGAGAGTTGGACTGTGAAGAAAGCTGACTGCTGAAGAATTGATGCTTTTGAACTGTGGTGTTGGAGAAGACTCTTGAGAGTCCCTTGGACTGCAAGGAGATCCAACCAGTCCATTCTAAAGGAGATCAGTCTTGGGTGTTCATTGGAAGGAATGATGCTAAAGCTGAAACTCCAGTACTTTGGCCACCTCATGTGAAGAGTTGACTCACTGGAAAGACTCTGATGCTGGGAGGGATTGGGGGCAGGAGGAGAAGGGGATGACAGAGGATGAGATGGCTGGATGGCATCACCGACTTGATGAACGTGAGTTTGAGTGAACTCCGGGAGTTGGTGATGGACAGGGAGGCCTGGCGTGCTGCGATTCATGGGGTCACAAAGAGTCAGACACGACTGAGCGACTGAACAGTACTGAACTGATGGCAAATGGTCAATTTGTTTCCCCAGACACTAGATTTGTTCCACTGACTTTATTTCTGTTCTGTAACCAATAATTGAGCACATTTCAGATGCCACACACTGTGCTGGGTGCCAGGATACAAAGATGAATGAGGAAGGTCTCTGCCTTCAGAAGCTTACAGTCTAACAGGGAAATAAGACAAGGTCACTAGAGTGCTGGGCAAAAGGTAAAAGGTGCTACTGAAGGTTGAGGAAGATAGCAGAGGGTCAGGAAGGGAGCAGTCCCCTGGGTGGTGGGTGCGCGTAACATGGTCTCTCACCCACAGGAACAGAATATCCCCTGGATCAACTGAAGAGATGAGGTATAGTTTGAGTGCTCCAGAATTTGAAATGTTAAAGGAGCTTACATTTCCCACAGTCAACTGGGGCTGAGGATTCACAGTTGATGGCCTTTCTGAGGTGGCTCTGAGGACCCAGGTGGCAGCAGTGACGTCTGGATGGGGCAGGTCCAGCCCTCATAGCGCCCCCAGGGGGTCACTGCTGTCCAGCTGCTGGTCGCCAGGGTCCTGGAAAAGAGAAGTCTGTGAACCAGGCAGAAGGTGCATCCTTCCAGGTTGAGCATAATATTGGCTACTGGTCTGTGGCCTTGGAGGGTTTAGGACACACTGGGGTTGTTTAGTTGCTAAGTCATGTCCAACTCTTTTGTGAACCCATGGACTAGCCCACCAGGCTACTTTGTCCATGCAATTTTCCAAGCAAGAATACTGGAGTGGGTTGCCATTTCCTTCTCCAGGGGATCTTCCCGACCCAGGGATTGAACCTGTATCTCCTGTATTGGAGGTGAATTCTTTACCACTGATGCCCTGGGGAAAGCCCTTAGGACATGCTACCCCCAATATAGTAACTTGGCTTGTTAAATGTCAAACTGAAGGAATTATTTTAAATGACAGAAGCAGGGAGGTCACTCTGACTAACTCTGCCCCCTACCCTTTTCCCCTGAAACAGGTAATAAAATTCTCTCATGAAATTTTCTTTAGAGGAAAGAAGATGCATCACTTCTGGGGAGCTGGGGGCCAAGAAACCTGTACAAACAAACTTTGTTCACTAACCCTTATCTTCCTAGTGACTTCACCATTTACTACCTCTAGGTCCAAAGCTCGCTCTCTCATCACTTCCTCACACATTTAGTCTAAAAGGTGCAAAGGCTTCCGGTTCCAGTCCCTTCTTTGGGTCTTCATTTTCTCATGAAGGCTCCCACGTACACATAAACGTTCAATAAAATATATATGCTCTTCTGTGAGTCTGTCTTTACCAGCTTACTTTTCAAGCCCAGCCACGAATCATCAGAGGGTCGAGGAAAACCTTTTCCTCCCTTTCAGCCTAAAAACACTATTTTCCCTGCAATCTCTTGTGAACACATCCGGTGGGAGCACGGGTGGCTTCATGCTGCTGTTCTGTGGCTCGTGGCCTGAACATGGGTACAGCCTTCTCGGCTGTTTGAAGGTATGTGGCCCTGAACAAGTCATTTAACCTCTGCAGTATTTTTCTCATCTATTAAGGGGCCTAATAATATTTACCTGACAGAGAGGTGTGTGAATTAAGTTAGATACTACTCTAAGGAAAATAAAACCACCCCACAAAACATGGCTGTTACTCTGGTTACAAAAAAAATCCTTTCCGGTTGACAGTTCATCCTGAACTGGGTCTGATCAGAAGCAACAGTCCAGAGGCCGCCTCCTGAACCTCCTGCTATCTGTGGCTCTGATCAGACCGCAGCTCTGTCCATTCACATAATGGATGCTCACAATGTGTGGATTGGCTCCAGGCTCCAAGGAGGCAACATCTGCTCCTTCAATATAAAGGCATGAGAATAAAGCAGATTTGGGGCTGGTGCCCTCAGTTTAGGATTCCTGTAACTGGAATATTTTTGCCACCTGTTCTGATTAGGAAGGTTGAACTGAGTCCTGTCTCAGGATACTCTCACCTGCCTCAGGTGAGTATTCCATGGACAGTGCTCATGGGGCCCCGAGAAGAGGCCAGACAGCTGAGAGGCCATGGAGAGCCCTGAACAGAATGTGTAATTTTCCCCCTTGCTTTTAAAATGAGATTAATTTCCATATCACAAGGCTTACAGAAATAGACTGTTAATAAATGCAGCTTAACTGAACTTGCCCTTGCAATTTGGACTAGAAACATTTACATGAATTTGATTAAAAAGCAATAGGATTTATGATCTGATTATTTTTCAGTATTGCAAATATATTAAATCTACTACCACAGGCACTGAGAACCATGGGATAGTTGCATTTGGTTCACTAGAAAAATAACAAGTGCTGCATTCTATAAGCTTAAAGTGGTACAATAGAATACTGTAATGTTTCAGTGCCAACTTATAAAAATTCAGTATAACCACTGCCCCGTGGACTTCAGGTGCATCACCCTCCCAGTGTGGATATGTTCACCACCCTGGAAGCTCTCTGAACCCCCTACCACTGGGCTTTATGGATGATGGTGGAATAGAAGGATGTAAGCTCACCTCTTATGAAAACACCAAAATTACAAGTAAGGCTTTCATTCAGATTTAACAGAGAAATCAAAAGCTTTGCAGACAAGCACAAGCTAAGAATTCAGCACCACCAGACCAGCTTTGTAACAAATGCTAAAGGAACTGCTCTTAAGTGGACAAGGCCACAGCTAGAAACAAAATTATGACTAGGAAAGCTCATTGGTAAAGGCAGACATCCAGTAAAGGATGGATATCACACAGAAGTGATATCAAAACCAGCAGTCATGAAGAGAGGAGAGCACAAATGCCGGATATTGGAAATGTATTTGAAATTAAAAGACCAGCAACTTAAGATAATCTTGTTTATATATGCACTCTATAACAAAACCTCATGGTAACTACAAACAAATCTATAATACATATTTTTTAAAAGGGGGGAATTTTTATGGAGACTTCCTCACATCGACTATCAGCTGCATTTCTAGCCTCTCTCTCCCTCTGGAGAGTGAAGAGTGGAACTGAAAAATCCCAGCCTTCGAATCATGGTTTGGTCTTTCTGGTGACCAGCCCCCATCCAGAAGCCACACGGGAGCCAACCCAGAATCTCAGAACAAAAGATGCCCCTAGTATTCTTACCACTTAGGAAATCAGAGGAGTTAATGAGCTCTGGGGCAAAGACCAATATGTTTTCTCTTATCTCACTCTTAGCTTCTCAGTCCAGACCTGGTAACATAGGCAGAGTGTGTCTCCCACATTTGATGTGAATGGGTTCCCTGCCACGGCGCTGAGGTCAGTGGTGGCTCCATCCAAGCTCAAGGGTCACTAATTCTAGAAACAAGTGGCCCTTCCTTGGAAGACCAGAGCAGAACCCATGCCCCTAGATTAAAAAAAAAAACCTCATCAAAGAGACGTAGCTCCTAAAGTAAGAAGCAGCTCTGACAACAGGCAGAAGAATCCCGGACAACAGTGTAAATGTTGAGGCACTTTTAGGTCTTCCTTTGTGCCTCGTCAGTGGTTGTGGCAGAATTCAGCCCAAGATTTCTTCTCCTTGTTACCTCTCACCTGGTCACAAGGTTGGGGTTGTGCCACCCCTAGTTCTTTTCTAGATCTAACTGATGGACGCCTCTGCAATCTACACACCACCCAGGAGAGCTCAGAACACAGAACAACCACAGGGCTTCAGCCAGCTTGCTTCTAGGCTTGTAGCCTGGAGACGTGTCCTAGAAGTGAGATTTCTTGGCGCAGTGCTCTCCACAGCTCTGCTGAAAGACATCATTGCCCTGCCCGCCGTGCTCCCCACCCCACCACCTCCCAGCTGAACCTGTTTTAGATGAAAAGACAAACTCACTGTGAAGGGGTCGTAGGAAGGTTCTGGGGTTGCTGAAGTTGCGCTCTCGTCATGGGGTTCGAGATATTCTCAGGCTGCTGCTTGCCAAGAGCTGCGACGTCAATGTCCTCTTCCGACTGCTTGGACAGACAAGCACAGGGCTGAGCACCAGGAAGTCCCCAAGGTGGGGTGTCACAGCCAAGTCAGAAGCTAAGGCAAGCCCTGCCCCCACCTCCACCTCCGGGAACTTTTCTGTTGTCCTTTTATTGAGATCTGACTGAGATGTAATATCATGCACCAATCTTAAGTGTTCAGCTCAATGACTTTTTAAATATGTTCACCCATGTGTGACCACCACCCAAATCAGCACACAGGGCATCTCCATCCTCCAGGAGGTGCCCTCACACCCCTTGCCTGCCAATATCTGGTCCCGCCCATGGTAACTGCTTTTCTGACTCCCATCACCTGGAATGGTTTTGCCTGTCCTTGAACTTAATATAAAAGGAATCGTCCAGCATGGCACTTTTGCTAAATGTGATGTATACAATGCTTGTACAGGTTATCTGCCAGAAGGAATTGACCTACTGCTTGGGGGCTGCAGCCGTATCTGGCCCACAGGGTCTCCCATGGTGAGCTCCTGGATGTGGGCTCAGCCGTTCAAATAGGGCCAGTGTGTTTCACTGGCTATGACTTGAGGCCTCTGGCTGTGCAGGTCCCCCACTGTGTCCCCACCCTCAGAGTCAGCTTTGAAGCTTGTCTTGTGATTCGTCCAAGGTGAATGGCCTCCTGGGCCCCTGGTGAATTTGGCTCCAAGCCATACCTGTGGCATGAAGGGCTACTGACTGCCCTTCGCCCTCCTCCATCCCCTGACTCAGCTAGGTAGAGGGCCCTGGAGCTGCCACTGCTGATCTCTTCGGGGCAGAGGCTCCATCCAGGAGACAGGAAATGCGTGCCAAGCACTCAGCAACCTCCCTGAAGCAGCCAGTCTGCTGGAGTAGCCCAGAGCCAGGGCTGGGTTTCAGAGTGAAGCCCCATCCCCATGGTCCTGTTTTTCTCTGTCTCACCTCAAAATGCTGGAAGCCAATCGTTCTCCGTTTAGTCGAAAGTAGCAGTACGCTGCCAAAGCAATGGCTCCGATGACCAGGATGATGGCAAAGAACACGCCTGTTCCCAGGCCAGTGTGGCCTGACTTCTAGACAAAGAAAGGGCAGCAGCTGGTATCAGAACTGGTGACCTCCCCAAAGAGGCGTGCTTCCTGGAGCCCACCCCATTCTGGCTTGCCTGAGGCATCTTGTGCCGGCTGGGATAAAAATAATGATAAAGCTGTCAATATGTATCTAGCCCTTACTCCTTCCAGGGTCTGTTCTAAGCCCCCTTACATAAAATAATCCATTTAAATGTATAATAACACAAAGAGATAAGAACAGTTTCTACTGTTTCCATTTTTATATGGGAGAATGGAGACACAGAGAGGGTAAGCACTTGCCCAGTGTCACACAGCCCATGAGTGGTAGAGGTGGGCTTTGAAGCCAGCCTGGTTTTGGCGCTTCATACCTTTAGAACAAAGTTAGAAAACTAACATCACCACCAACTGACCATAGCTAGCTGACCAACTCTTATAAAGCATGTGCCAGGAACTGTCTTTATTATTTTACATTAACTCTTTGTATTCCCAAGAATCCAGGGAAGAAGGCATTTTGACCTCCATTTTGCAGATAAGAAAAATGGGGCTCGATGATGTTTCTGGGGCTTGTCTGAGTTCACATGGTTACGAAGTAGAGGGGCTCAGGATTTTCACTCCCCTTCCAGTGGTTTCTCCACTGGCACATCCTGCCCTTTTCATTCAGCAAATATTGGTGGTGACGGGTGTTATGTCACTAACACACTGGATGGGGGCTGGGCATCCCTGAGGCCAGCTGCCATGGATGGGGTGGACAGGGCTTCCAGGAGTAGCTTGCTACTTGGGGAGTGGACATCGAGGCTCCTTCTTACCAGGAACTCTGGATACTCACCCCTGGGGTAGAGGGAGCTTTTAAAGGCTTGGAAATGACATGAATAATCCCATTGGAGGCAAAGATGTCCCACTGCAGAATAGCTCTTCCATCGACGAACCTGTCTAGGGAAGTGAGAAGAGGGCTATCGGAGATCTCTGGCCATCTGATTCTTTCTTTCCATGTGGGCAGCCCTTCCCATGGAAGAAAGTAATCCAGTTTCCCTGAGGTCCTCGAGCCTGGGTTTCAGGCCCATCCTCACTGACAAGCAGTATGGGGCTTGTGCTTGCCCTCTGGACAGCCCAGAACACAACACATTAGTAGTTCTTGTGCCAACAAACTGTTCTAGGATGCAGAGAACCAAGGAGGTCATTCTATCCAGCCTGCTTGTTTAACAGATGAGGAGTCAGAAGGAAAATGGTGTGATCACATAGTTCGTGATCATACACACCAAGATCACATAGGTAGTAGGTGGCAAACCCCATGCCTCCACTCCAGACCCACTGCTATGAACATCACACCACACAAGAAAGGGATGTTAAGTGAGCTAATTCCTTGCTAATCAAAGTGTGATCCACTGGCCTGTGGTGTGGGCAGACACCCAGCAGTTGATTAGAAATGCAGAACCTGGGGCCCCACAACCCACCTGCTGAATTACAATATGCATTTTAACAAACTCATAAGTGACTTAAATACCTGTTAAAGTTTGAGAAGTACTGGTCCAGACTACTGATCTTCAATAATAAAGATCATTTATTAGGTAAGTATTAAAAATATTCATTAGGTGGTGAATGAATGAATATTTATTCATTCATTCCCTGGTGGTCCAATGATTAGAAGTCCATTCACCTTCCAGTGCAGGGGACACTGGTTCGATCCCTGGCCCGGGAAGATCCCACATGCCTTGGAGCAACTGAACCCATGTGCCACAATTACTGAAACCCTAGAGCCTGCAGGCCACAACTACTGAGCCCGTACACCATAACTGCTGAAGCCTGTGTGCCCCAGAGCCCACGCTCTGCAACAAGAGAAGCCATTGCAACGAGAAGCCCATGTGCAGCCACGAAGACCCAGTGCAGCCAAAAATAGCTGAATAAAATTTAAAAAATACTCAGTGTTTATAAAAAATATTCATTTAGCCCTTGCACATGTCAGATACCATTATCACACATCAAAATCCCTGAATCACTGAATCTCCATAAAAGCATATGATCTGACAAAACCACAATGAATTATCACTTCACACCAGTGAGAATGGCCATCATCAAAAAGCCTACAAATAGTAATGCTGGAGAGGGTGTGCAAAAAAGAGAAGCCTCCTACAGTGCTGGTGGGAATATAAACTGGTGCAACAACTATGGAGAACAGTATGGAGTTTCCTCAAAATACTAAAATTAGAGCAACCACATGATCTTGCAATCCCACTCTTGGGCAAATTGCTAGAGAAACCCATAATTCAAAATGATACATGCACCCTAATGTTTATGGTAGCACTATTACAGAAGCCAAGACTCGGAAGCAACTTAAATGAGCATCAACAGATGAATGAATAAAGAAGATGTGGTACATATAAACAATGGAATATTACTCAGCCATAAAAAGAAAGAAATAATGCCATTTGCAGCAACATGGATTGGAGGAGCCTGGTAGGCTGCAGTCCATGGGGTTGCGAAGAGTCGGACACAACTGAGCAACTTCACTTTCACTTTTCACTTTAACACATTGGAGAAGGAAATGGCAACTCATTCCAGTGTTCTTGCCTGGAGAATCCCAGGGACGGCGGAGCCTGGTGGGCTACCGTCTATGGGATCCCACAGAGTCGGACACGACTAAAGCGACTTAGCAGCAGCAGCAGCAACATGGATGGAACTAGATTATCTTACTGAGTAAGTCAGAAAGGTAAACTTTGAATGTATCATATATGGAATTTAAAAGATAAAGACAAACTTGTCTCCAAAACAGAAATAGACTCATAGACTATTTCTGTAAATTTATGGTTAAAATTAGCATATTAAAAAGCAGAGACATTACTTTGTCAACAAAGGTCCGTCTAGTCAAGGCTATGGTTTTTCCAGTGGTCATGTATGGATGTGAGAGCTGAACTGTAAAGAAAGCTGAGTGCCGAAGAATTGATGCTTTTGAACTGTGGTGTTGGAGAAGACTCTTGAAGTCCCTTGGACTGCAAGGAGATCCAACCAGTCCTTTAGGACTGATCCTAAAGGAGATCAGTCCTGGGTGTTCACTGGAAGGACTGATGTTGAAGCTGAAACTCCAATACTTTGGCCACCTGATGCGAAGAGCTGACTCACTTGAAAAGACTCTGATGTTGGGAAAGATTAAGGGCAGGAGGAGAAGGGGACGACAGAGGATGAGATGGTTGGATGGCATCACTGACTCAATGGACATGGATACGGGTGGACTCCAGCAGTTGGTGATGGACAGGGAAGCCTGGAGTGCTGCAGTTCATGGGGTTGCAAAGAGGTGGACACGACTGAGCAACTGAACTGAACTGAATGGTTAACAAAATGGAAAGGTGGGAGGAGGGATAAATTAGGAGTACAGGATTAACATACATAATGTGAAAAAAGTGTTAGTTATGTCCAACTCTTTGCGACCCCATAGACTGTAGCCTGCCAGGTTTCTCTGTCCATGGAATTCACCAGGCAAAAATACTGGAGTGGGTAGCCATTCCCTTCTCCCAGGTTCCTTCTCACAGGAAATATATAGTTCCTTGTGCTATTGTCTGAGCCACCAATTGGTCTGAGGGTCAATATTTTGTAATAACTTATATAGGAAAAGAATCTGAAAATACATATATACCTGAATATATCTATAAAAAACTGACTCATCTTGCTGTGCTCCTAAAACTAGTACAACATGTAAATCAACTAGACTTCAGATGAAAGAAGACTTTAAAAGCCTACGATTTGAACATCATGGTCCTGTTACCACCCCCACTATCACCACTTCTAATATCACAACCACCACCATCAACCCCACCATCGTCATCGAAATAATCAACACCACCATTATCAAAATAATATCACTCTTACCATCATAAGCATCATCACTGCTATTGCCATCATCAACACATCAACATCCCTCTCTTTCAGATGAGGAAACTGGGACCCAGAGAAGTTCAGACAAGTTACCTAAAGTCCTAGAGCTAGTGGGTGGCAGACATACTAGGTCACTTGGCTTCAGGGCTCACATGTTAACACCTGGGACTGGCTGACAATCTGACAGAAATAAAGGCAGAGAACTAGACAGCCTTAGAATGGTTTCATTTATAGGTCCTCATTATCAGCTTCTGGGGCTGGTGGTCACCAGGGGCTTAGTTCTCAAGGGGTAGGGGCTGCCTGACAGTCAGTATGGTGTGTTCTGGTCTTCAGCCAATACCATCTTACTGCAGCTTTAGAGTTTTCTTTCACATTATAAGTGTTGCCATCTCTTAAGCACCTACTCTATGCTAGAAACTTTGCATTTATTATCTCCACTTCTGCCAATAAGCCCAGAAGACTTTTCATACCAGTTGGCGCTGGTCCTGGCTGGAGGTGATGAGCAGCTGGCTTCCCAGCCTCGTGTGCAGGATGGTACCATTGACAAGGTCATTGTAAAAAAAGATGCTGATGTTGGAGAGGTGGTGCTCTATGTCCCGCCCAGACAGGGTCTGAGAGGAGAGGAGAGACATAAGAATGGTCTTTAAAAGTCAAGCAATATTTTTTCATTTTCATGATAAGGATGACACAGAAAAAAAAAATCACTTCTGAAGGCCTTGGCATTTCTGCCTCCACTTTGAAAGTCATTTTAATGGTCTAAGCAAAGCTTCCCAGTGATGTCCTGGGAGGAGTGGGTCTCGAGTGGGTAACAAGTGAGCAGAGGTATTGCTTCTCTCAGCCCTCAGTGGGATGAGGGTGCGAGGCTGTCGGAGCCTGTGGGCGGGCTTAATAAACCCTGCCAGTTCCTCTGTGTGTCATGACATGAAGGAGGTCGGTGTGGTAGATCAGTTGCATCCCTGGCCCCAGTTCTTCAGCTCTCCCTGTATCTTTGCCCTTTGCCATATAACTCTGAGGGCCTCCCACTCTGGCTTTGGGCTTAGCCATGTGACTTTTTGGGTGTATGGTATGTTAGCAAATGAGATCAGACAGGGTCTTAGAAAGTGCTGGCATTTTCTGCCAGAAGAATATGCCTGAGATAACCTGCTGAAGCCTGGAGACCTGTGGAGCAAAATCCAAGACAGGCAAGGCTAGATCAGCTGATGGCCAGCCCAGCTCAGACACGCAAGCATGCTTGGCCAAGCCCAGAACTACCAGCTGATCTGCAGCTGTGTGAGCCACATTAATGTAGCTACTGCATTGTGGGGTCATTTGTGACATCGCATCGTTGAGGTGATAACTGATACTGTCTAGAAGCACTAAACACAGATAGTAGGAACCCAGCTCACCTCATTTTCCCCGAGCCCACTGTTCTGGGGCACAAAGAGTGTGCTTCGGATTGACAGGTCAGTCAGGTGTTTCAGGAATGCCCGGCCTCTGGCTGAGCTGTTGGAATACGCCAGCACTTCCTGGGGATAGGAAGGAGGTGGTCAGAAGAGTCAGTGTGGTATTCAGGGACTGGTGGAGAGGGCGGCATCACCCCTTTGGGAGCATTCCTGATGATCACCCCAGCTCAGGCTGCCACTAATCTGCTCATCTTTCTGACTGCCCCTTGGGAAAATTTTAGGGTTTTTCCTTTCCTTGATAAATCCTATGGTCCTAAGACACAGCCAGATCACAGGCCATTCTCAATAAGGCAGCTTGTATAGGCTTTGAAATCTTAAGTGAATTCTGGAGTCTTCTTTTGCCAAAAATTTGCAAGGTGCCCGCTTCACCCAGAGGAAAAGCCAAAGTCCTTACAGTGCTCACAAGGCGCAAACCACCGTCCTCTTGCTCACCCTGCCCCAGCCACGCTGGCCTCCTCGACATTCCTCAGGCTTGCTCAGTGACGTCCTGCCTCTCATCCTTTGCCTGGCTGTTCCTTACGCCTGGAATATTCTTCCTTGAAATCTGCATGGCTAACGTCCTCTCTTCTGTCCATACTTTGTTTACATCTTACCTTCTCACTAAGGCCTTCTCTCATCACTCCAGGCAACATGGGAACCCTGTGGGTCCCCTCCCCACCCCTACAGTCTAGATTCAATACTATTCTCTTTATTCTGTTTCTTGTCTGTTTTGTTCACTAATATATCTCAAGCAATTGTTAAGTACTCAATAAATATTCACTGAACAGATTTTAAGAAATCTCACTACCCAGTTCAGCACTGTCATCATACAGAGAGCCTTGCTGCTGCCCAGAGAAGTTGAGAATTTGCTGAAGGGCACACAGCCAGTGGGTTTTGTTCTACAAAGTTTTTCCTCTGAGATGCTGTCACAAGCCACACTCCCATACAGCACAAACATTGGTTTGGGTGTTCATCTTTAGAATATTTATAGTAACCCTGAGTTTTTAGGCTAGTTAAGTGGATACCTTTGGTCTGTGGACAAAGACTCACTATTTTGGGGTCCCTGGTCTAGCTTCTGCCCTGTTCCTACAAGCCCTGTACTTATGCTCCATCCCCTCTCCTTGGCTGTGTCCTTGACCTTGCTAAGCCTCAGTTTCTTTATCTGCAAAATGGGAATAATGGCAAAAGTGACTTCATAAGGTTTCATAAGGATTTATTCTGTCTAACAAGTATTACTGAGCACCTACTATATGCTAGCCACAAAGCAGAGAAAATAATTTCCCTTATGGAGCTTATGTTTTGTGAAGCAAGTGAAAAGTAACCTGAAAGGCCTCAGAAAATGCCTTGTGTGAAGAAAATGGACAGGAAATGTTAGCTATTGTTATTATTGCTGTTATTAATATCAAAACTCAGTTCTTTGATAAGTTCAGTTCAGTTGCTCAGTTGTGTTTGACTCTTTGTGACCCCATGGACTGCAGCACACCAGGTTTTCCTGTCCATCACCAACTCCTGGAGCTTGCATATACCCATGTGCATGGAGTCAGTGATGCCATCCAACCATCTCATCCTCTGTCATCCCCTTCTCCTCCTGCCTTCAATCTTTCCCAGCTGCTGCTGCTGCTGCTAAGTCGCTTCAGTCATGTCTGACTCTGTGCAACCTCATGGACTGCAGCCTACCAGGCTCCCGCATCCCTGGGATTCTCCAGGCAAGGACACTGGAGTGGGTTGCCATTGCCTTCTCCATCTGTCCCAGCATTAGTGTCTTTTCCAATGAGTAGTTCTTCACATCAGGTGGCCAAAGTATTGGAGTTTCAGGTTCAGCATCAGCCCTTCCAATGAATATTCAGGACTGATTTCTTTTAGGATTGGCTGGTTTGAGCTCCTTGCAGTCCAAGAGACTCTCAAGAGTACCCTCCAACACCACAGTTCAAAAGCATCATTTTTTTGGTGCTCAGCTTTCTTTATAGACCAACTCTCACATCCATACATGACTACTGGAAAAACCATAGCGTTGACTAGATGGACCTTTGTTGGCAAAGTGATATCTCTGCTTTTTAATATGCTGTCTAGGTTGGTCATAACTTTTCTTTCAAGGAGCAAGCCTCTTTTAATTTTATGGCTGCAGTCAACATCTGCAATGATTTTGGAGCCCAAGAAAATAAAGTCTCTCACTGTTTCCGTTGTTTTCCCATCTATTTCCCATGAAGTGATGGGACCAGATGCCATGATCTTAGTTTGGTGAATGTTGAGTTTCAAGCCAACTCTTTCACTCTCCTCTTTCACTTTCATCAAGAGGCTCTTTAGTTCCTCTTCACTTTCTGCCATAAGGGTGGTGTCATCTGTGTATCTGAGGTTATTGATATTTTCCCCAGCAATCTTGATTCCAGCTTGTGCTTCATCCAGCCCAGCATATTGCATGATGTACTCTACATATAAGTTAAATAAGCGGGGTGACAATATACAACCATGATGTACTCTTTTCCCAATTTGGAACCAGTCTGTTATTCCATGTCTGATTCTAACTGTAGCTTCTTCACCTGCATACAGATTTCTCAGGAGGCAGGTCAGGTGGTCTAGTATTTCCATCTCTTGAAGAATTTTCCAGTTTGTTGTGGTCCACATAGTCAAAAGCTTTGGTGTAGCAGAAGTAGATAGTTTTCTGGAACTCTCTTGCTTTTTTGATGATCTAATAGATGTTGGCAATTTGATCTCTTTTCTAAATCTAGCTTGAACATCTGGAAGTTCATGGTTCACATACTGTTGAGGCCTGGCTTGGAGAATTTTGAGCATTACTTTGTAGTGTATGAGATGAGTGCAATTGTGCAATAGTTTGAACATTCTTTGGTATTGCCTTTCTTTGAGATTGGAATGAAAATTGACCTTTTCCAGTCTTGTGGCCATTGCTGAGTTTTTCAAATTTGCTGGTATGTTGAGTGCAGCACTTTAACAGCATGGCCTAACTGGAATTCCATCACCTCCACTAGCTTTGTTCATAGTAATGCTTCCTAAGGCCCACTTGACTTCACATTCCAGGATATCTGGCTCTAGGTGAGTGATCACACCATCATCACACATCATGAAGATCTTTTTAATATATTTCTTCTGTGTAGTCTTCCCATCAGTTCAGTTCAGTTCAGTCACTCAATTGTGTCCGACTCTTTGCGACCCCATGAATTGCAGCACGCCAGGCCTCCCTGTCCATCACCAACTCCTGGAGTTCACCCAAATCCACATCCATTGAGTTGGTGATGCCATCCAGCCATCTCATTCTCTAATCATCCCCTTTTCCTCCTGCCCCCAATCCCTCCCAGCATCAGAGTCTTTTCCACTGAGTCAACTCTTCGCATGAGGTGGCCAAAGTACTGGAGTTTCAGTCCCAGCATCATTCATTCCAAAGAAATCCCAGGGTTGATCTCCTTCAGAATGGACTGGTTGGATCTCCTTGCAGTCCATGGGACTCTCAAGAGTCTTCTCCAACAGCACAGTTCAAAAGCATCAATTCTTTGGCACTCAGCTTTCTTCACAGTCTAACTCTCACGTCCATAGTCAACACCAATTCTTTCTCTAGCAGGGACTTTCTCTGTCCCTTTGGACATGACTTGTAGAATATTAAAGTGACTTTAAATGCAGTGCAGGAATTCCCTCATGGGCTAATGGTTAGGACTCAGTGCTTTTACTGCTGAGGGTGTGGGTTTGATCCTTAGTTGGGGAACTAAGATCCTATAGGCCATGTAGCGTGGCCAAAACTAAATTTTTTTTTTTTAAAGAAAAAAGTATAGTGAAAAATGCAAGTTGACCGTATATTGAGAATTTGGCCACTGGTGATCACCAGGCAGACTTAACTGTGCCCCAACCTGTCCATGAGGACAAAAGAGCAACCTATTCCTAGAGGGCTGAATCTGAAGCTGCTGTGGTTGCAAACAGACAGATGAGTTACCAGCTAACACTGGGATAGCATTTTCCATCTGCTGGCCACAGGGCTAAGCACTTTACAAATATCAAATCATTTATTTATCACAATGACCCTATGAGATTGGGTCATCTCCATTTTACAGATGAGCAAACTGAGGCCCAGAAGGGAAAGCAACTCACTTCAGGTGATGCACCAAGTAAGTGGCAAATCTAAGTGTCAAACTTGGGCAGTGTGGCTGTGTCCACACTCTCAACCATGACTGTGAGCCTCCGCCTTTTCTCAAGGACTAGACTCTCTCATATCTGCTTTGAGTTCACCCCTCCACCCCAAGGTGAAAGCAAACAGATGTTGCACAGACCTTTAGGAAGTTTGTGAGCGAGGGGAAGGACATTAGGACCTGCAACAGATTTCCACTGCACGAGAAGCCATCTCCCACATAGCCCACCTTGCAGGTGCAGTTGACATCTGGAAGGCAGAAACACACGGAGTCTCACACTGGTGAGGCAGGCATCTTGGCTACCCCATCTCACGCTGGGAGGTCGGCCAGCCCAGCTGAGGATGGCTTAGCAGCTGCATGGCCTGGAATCTAAAGCGAGGCTGGGGCCATTACCTTTCATCCGGTAGCAGAAGACATCCCACATCTCGCTCTTGTTGTTTCTTGGTCCGTAGTCCACTATCCCGACGACACCAGAGCCGCAGTTCTGGGAGGCATAGGATGTGGGGTAGGCTACTCGCCCACTGTCTAGCCAGCCTGCTGAGCAGAGGTGGTACTTGGCCTGTAGAGAGAAAGATGTGGATGTTGGTCAGCTGTGATTTCATATCTGTTGTGGAGTTCTGTGGCTAATGGCTGACTCCCCCATCAGACCGAAAACTCCATGGAGTCAGGAGTTATGGCTCATTTTGCCTATTGTACCCCTGTGCCTGGAACAAGTAGGTGTTCATTACATTTTTGTTGATTGAGCTACTGGATGGGTGAAAGTGGTGCCTTCTCTTCCCTGTAAGTGCTCAAGCCCTTCATACCCATTTTTCTTCCCTCTGCTCTTGAGGAGGGATTTACAATTAGCTAGTTACCCCTAGGTGCAAATTCCTCTGCTTATGGGTCAATGGAATGCCAGTTGATCACCGTAACTATCCTCACCATCATCATCCTCATCATGATCACCGTCATGGCCAGCATCACCATCACCATCATCACAACACTTACTGAGAGCTCATTCTGGGCTAGGTCCTTTTGCAAGCACTTTTCACGTGTCAAAACCTTTATCACTTACATCAACGCTTTGAGATAGAACCTTAAAAAAAAAGACTCTATAATTGAGAAAACAGAGGCAAAAGGGGTTAAGTAACTTGCTCCAAGTCATACAGCCAGCAAGTAGCAGAGCTGAGATTCAAACCCAGGCACTCTACTCCACAGCTCTTAATCTTAAAACCTGAGTTCCCATGTGTGTCAGTCTCTCTGTCTTATTGCCTTTGAAGTGAAGTGTAGTGAAAGTTGCTCAGTTGTGTCCAACTCTCTGCGACTTTGTGGACTATACAGTCCATGGAATTCTCTAGGCCAGAATATTGGAGTGCATAGTCTTTCCCTTCTCCCTGGGATCTTCCCAAACCAAGGATCGAACCCAAGTCTCCCACATTGTAGGCGGATTCTTTACCAGCTGAGTCACAAGGGAAGCCCTTGTGTGGTTTATTACCTTTAGTCCTTTATAAACATGCCTGGTGGGACAGGGGTTTCAATGCCTTGATTGAGGTCACACAACGAGCAAGCAGGCATGCGTACGCATGCTCAGTTGCTAAGTAGTGTCCGACTCTTTGCAACCTCATGGATTGTAGCCCGCCAGGCTCCTCTGTCCATGGGATTATCCCAGCAAGAATACTGGAGCAGGTTGCCATTTCCTCCTCCAGAGGATCTTCCTAACCCAGGGATTGAATCCAAGTCTCCTGCAGCTCCTACCTGGCAGGTGGATTCTTATTGCTGAGCCACCTGGGAAGCTTGAGCAAGAAGGAGAAACAAGAAATTCTGACCCTCCAAGATGCTGAGTCCTGGCATCAAGGGCTTTGTTCCTTAAGAAATGTCAGGTCTGAAGATCTGGTCATGATGGAGGTTGGAGTAAGGGCAGGAAAATCACGAGGATGGGCAGTGATCTTGTGAGCACTCACTCGTAGGCTACTCCGAGTTGCTGACCTTTCCAAATGGACTGGGCTTCTGATGTTAGAGGCCGAGAGAGCTCTGGATAGAGCTTCATTTCCTACCTGGCTGACAGCTGGGGCAATTTCTCTGTATGTCCTTCGCAATGTCTCCAGGCATAGAGAACCTGGGTTATTCCAGAGACACTTGGCTGCCTTTGGGCTCAGGGGCACCCTAGGCTTGTGGGTAACTGATCTCCTCCTGGTGTCCAGCTGTGAGGCGCACACTTCCAGTCAGTGCCTCTGCCTTGGTGGTTGAACGTCATGATCGGGAGCAGACTTGTGGAGTCGGGGTATGCTGACTCCTGGATCTGCCACTTCTTGGTTGGGTGACGTTGGGCACGTTACCTTTCTGAACCTCAGTTGCCCTATCTGTAAGATGGCAGTAGGAACACCTACCTCCAGGGATGTTGTAAGAATGGACGATAATGTCAGTGAAGCATCCACTCTGTGCTGACATGTAACAGATGCCCAGTGGACATGCTCGGGAGCTCCCTGAACTCCCCTCTACAGGAAGGCAACAGCCAAAGCCTCCCATGTTGAGGTAGCGGCAACCCCACCATGTACACCCAGAAGACCCTGCCTGCATGGCACCCACAGACTGGCAACCCACCTTCTGGGCATAGGAGAGCTGGTTGTAGGTTGCCATGGTTGCAGCTTCCTGAGCACAGGCCTCTCTGGCTTTGTCAAAGGTCAGCTTGTACTGGCCGAGCGGGGAGCGTAGATGGAACACTCCAACGGTGGTATCTAGAAGGGGGAGGAGAGGAATTGTTCAGCCCCACACCTTGGTGGCAGTTCTCCCAGCAGAGATTTTCAAACTGGAATGCTGGCCACATCCAAGGGTTTCTTGGGATGCCACTTTCCTTTGAGATGTCGTTTAAAATACTTATTTCTTTTCTAACTATGAAAGTAGCCTGTGTTCAAGGTGGAAATGTGGGCCAGACAGAAAAGAAATAAAAATCACCCATCTTCCTGCTCTCTGGAAATAATCATTACTCCATGGCTAACATTTAGATGTACTTCAGTCCAGAATTTTTATTTTTGTAACTTTTAATTTTGATGTAATTTCACCCTTTCAGTCTTTTTTCTATTCGAGGGTCATATATATCACAAATATGGCAGTATGCTGCATGTATAGTTTTTTAGAAGTCTTTCTTATAACATTCTTTCTGAAGATTCTTTCCTAATATTATACATTTTCTCTGACAACCTGATTTTACCTTGATACTTTCAGTTGAACACTTTTTGTAAACTTCACAGCCATGAAAAAAAATACATTAAAATGAGTTTCAGCCAAGGAACCCATGTGTTTTCCGATTGCCATTATGCCTTTAAAAAAGTTTTCTAGCCATTTTCCCCTTAGATACTAGAAAATATTCATAACTTTAAAATATATATGTCTTTTAAACCAATTAATGCAGAGATCAGAAATAGATCAAGAACCAAGTCACATTTTTATATTGTCAAGTTTATTATCAGATGCCACTAAAAGGGTACATTCTACCCTCCAAAAGAGCTAAGATTAAGGTTTTCTTTATTCTTTTTGGCTATTCTGCCTGTGGGATCTTAGTTCCCTGACTAGGGATCAAACCTATGCCCCCTGTAGGGGAAGTGTGGAGTCCAAACCAGTGAAGTGAAAATTGCTTAGTTATGTCTGATTCTTTGTCACCCCATGGACTATAAAGTCCATGGAATTCTCCAGACCAGAACACTGGAGTGGGTAGCCTTTCCCTTCTCCTGGGGATCTTCCCAACCCAGGGACTGAACCCAGGTCTCTCGCATTGCAAGCAGATTCTTTACAATCTGAGCCAAAGGGAAGCCCAAGAATACTGGAGTGGGTAGCCTGTCTTTTCTCCAGCATATCTTCCCAAACCAGGAATTGAACCGGGGTCTCCTACATTGTGGGCAGATTCTTTACCAACAGGAAATGCACAAGATTTTCTTCTTTGACCATATCCAATAGTATATTCATTCCACAGGCCATATAATATTGTCAGCCAGATCTGGAACATAAACACTCACCAACAGAAGAGTTTGGGGAGGAATGGATAGGTGTTTAGCCTTGTATCCTTGCCATGACAACACAATTCTTAATTGTATCTTTGAGAGGATATAACCGTATATTTGATCATCATTTACTAATTTGTTATTTCTCATTTTTTGTGATGTTAGGTAATGCTGGGGTGGTGTGAAGTGAAAGTACTAGTTGCTCAGTAGTGTCTGACTTCTTGTGACCCCATGGACTCTAGCATGCCAGGCTCCTCTATCCATGGAATTCTCCTGGCAAGAATGCTGACATGGGTTGCCATTCCCTTCTCTAGGGAATCTTCCTAACCCAGGGTTCAAACCCAGGTATCCTGCATTGCAGGCAGATTCTTTACTGTCTGAGCCACCAGGTTAACTTTATTCAATTCTTAGATTATTCCTATAGGATGGCCCTTGAAATGGTGCTATGAGTCTTGGCATGACTTACTGTATTGCTTTCCATACACATTGCCAAACTGGTTGCCTCAAAGGCTATGCTGGTTTGCCCTCCTCTGAACTATGTGAGACTAGGCACGTGTCCCCCTGAGTGTGAGATGACTTTGCGACCTGCCCACCAGGACGCTGGGCCGTTATCCCAATGCCGTCTTGTCTTGCTAAGGGTAACCACTCTGCTACAACAGAAGGTGGACCCAAATGTGACTTTTGGTCACTTAGTATCACTACCATACTTTTCTTGGTATTCATAATAAAGTAGAAGAGTGAAGCCCCCGGGAGAAGATGGGTGATGCTCTAGGCAATGAATAGATTCTGTGAGCTATGGGAACAGGCAGGACTGGCTAAATGAACTTGCTCTAAAGAAAAAACCCAAGTATCTCTTAATCCCACATTCCTCCTGGCAAATGACTCATGAATCAACATCTCTTATCCCAGCTGATCATTCTTGACCCGATCCTGCATAGCAACTGCCTACAGAATCTCTGCTTTGAAGTCCTACCATCACCTTGTGATAGAACTTGGAAGATCCACAATCACTTTGAATATAGAATGTCCCCAACCAAGCTTTCCAAGTTCTAGGGTCCCCTTCTCCCAGATTGCTTTAATACCACCATTGAATTGGCCTCTCGAGATGGAAACTTTACATTATGGTGGATATTTTCCTTTTCTTCACTCTCCATGTCTACAGAGTGCCCTTTTCTCCCTGGTATCATTCCTCTTCCCAGTAGAGACCTTGTTACCTTGGGGTCATAGCCTTGATAATACACCATACCTCCTCATTGCCTCATCCTTCCCAGCTACCCTTGATAATTCTCTGTTGTCCATGAGTCCTCCCAGCAGAAATGCCTTGCCAGCTGCTCTCTGCTTAATCAGCTCAAACATCTTTTAAGCCTCCATTGTAGGCCCCCAGGAGCTGTTTCCTGCATAGGACTGCTTATATCATTACTTTGAGGGTTAGAATTTCAACACATGAATTTGTGAGGAACACAAACCTTTAGCCCATAATATGTATTAAGTCCTAAGACACCTGCAACTCATTTGGGGGATGAAATAGAGGTATATAAGCAAGAGAAATACATAGGATATATGACAATATATGACACTGTCTCTTTTTTTAAGGAGATTCCCAGTGTAGTTGAGGCCTTTTTAAGATAAATAAAACTGGGTAAAGAAAAGTAGTAAGACAGATGACAGCAATTTATCTCATGTAAGCAAGCAGCTTTTGGCAGGCAGAGCTCTCTGCAAGAGGCCCCCTTGTCTTGTCACTAACCTTAAACCCGGCATCCCCATGTTCTACCCATCTCCAACCCTAGCCCAGCTTTCGAATCTTTTGATCACATAATACCTTGCCTAATGTGTTGGTTTATTCTGTAGTCGAAGAAGTAGAAATGAAGAATAAGTAATTAACAGATGACCAGATCTCTTCCCTAGCTTCCCCTTCAGTCATTTCATGAACCGACTGTGTGAACAAGACAGCATCTAAAGAAAAATCGTAAGAAGTGGACCTGCACACAGTGGGGGATAGTGACAACTCTGTCCCCCCTCATTGCAATGATTAACTGAGATTACGTCCCTATTTCCCTTTGAAAGCTTTCATGGCCGAGCAGAATCTTTGGAGGTTGGTTTGGGGAAGGGGACACTGAGTCCACCACCTCCCCAGATTGCTGGTATCTTTCCTTTCTACCTGCGTTTGTGAATATTGATTTTGTAAGTGGTGAGCAGTGAGATCTGATTTGCTAACAATGATGTTAGAAGGTGGGGCCTTTGGGAGATTATTAGGTAAGGAGGTTGGAACCACAATGAGTGGGCAGAGTCCTTATTAAAAGGACTCCAGAGAGCTCCCTGTTCCTTCTGCTTGTGCGGACAAGAGAAGAAGGAGAAGTCAGTGGTCTGCAACCTGGAAGACAGTCCTCAGCAGAACCCCACCACACGGGCACCCTGATCTCAGGTTTCCAGCCTCCGGAGCTGAGAAATAAATTTCTGTTGTTTATATGCCACCTGGGCTATATTGCAGCAGTGCAAACAAACCAAGCCGGTACATAGCAGGTGTTAAGTCAAGTTATTATTGAGATGTCAGAAAGCTGCACCACTGAAGCTACCATGTCTATAAAACAAACAGTAAATCCTGATTGGCCACAGTGCACAGGGCTCTAAATCGCTTCCTGGACTACTGCCCTGGGCTCAGGACTCCACTAGTGGGTCCCGGATGGCTTTTCTCCATCAGGGGTCAAGATGCCCCACCACCCACATCTCTGCAGTGCTGCCCGGCTTTTTATTGTGTGTTACGATTCTTAGTGTGATTCTACCTGTGGGTTTACGATAAGCCATTCAAATCATCCATGGAAGTAAATGCATATATGCTGACTGATGTGCTATTATTAAAACAACTACTAAGAACTGCTGCTCTGCTAGTGGCAGGCACTATCTCCTTGTTATTTAATATCTTAAACTATGCTCCTCAGATTCAATTCCAATCCACAGTGGCAAGGGTTGCTAAGCAACCAGGGAAGAGTGAGTATAGTAGCTGACCTGTGAGCGAGCTTCTAGTTCTAACACTCACAGTCCAGTTCTGAGCATACTCTGCCCCTGGACTGCAGAAGCCCACTACTTCCTGGGCAATGCATGGGCTGTTTGGTCCCAGTTTTTAAGACTTTTCCCTTTTGCTCTTACAGAGCTTCTTCCCCCAACCCTGGAGATCAGATGCTTTGGGTCAAGATCATTCTGACCTTGAAAGTGGAGGTCGGCACAGTCGGCATTGGCATGGCACTGCCCGTTGTCCTGCAAGCAGCGGTTGATGGGTAGCTGCTCTGGCTCACAGTCCAGCCCGTCTCCCACGTAATGACTTTTGCATTCACATTTGTGCTTGCCCTAGGAGGATAGCAGGAAAGATGAAAAAGCCTCTTCTCTGGGCCCCCAGAATCCCATGTGCTCCACGGGCTACCATCCGGCATAGGAGATGCTCAGAAGGGTGAGCAACATGCCTCTCCTGTCCAGTGGGAGTTGAGTTGCTGCTCTGTCTTGCTTTTGTCCAGACTCAGGGTGGAGTGTCCTCCTTTACCTCTCAGCTCAGTCGTCACTTCCTCAGAGAGACCCTCCCTGTCTCCTGATCCCTTTTATCACACTGGCCTGATTTCAGAACTGAGCATGCCTCTTCCTTCTCTCCTGTATAAACTTTTGATCATCACATCCCTGACAGCTACAACAGCACGTAGCAGGTGCTTGATGACCATTGGTCGAGCCAATGAATGATCTTTAATCCCCATGAACGATCCTCTGAGGTCTGCATTATTATGAGGCTCATAATTTGTGGCTAAGGAAACCGAGGCTCAGAGAGGTTAAGCAGCCAGCCCCAGACTGCACAGCATATCAGGCCAGGAGCCAAGACTCAGAGGCTGCCTGACTGCTGACACATTGGTAGTGTAATAGACATCATCTCCCACCATCTTCCCTTCCCATCAGGGAAAGGGGCAACAGGGCACTGACTGCACTCTAAAAAGGTGCAAGTGAGTGCACTTTTCCTGCCACTTCTTACTAACTTTTTTGGCTTGTATTTTGAATAATTTTACATTTATAGAAAAGATGCAGAGAGTCCCCTTATATTCTCCATCCAGTCTTTCCTAATGTTAACATCTTACCTAACCAGAGTTCATGGTCAAAATTAAAAAAACTAGTGTTGATGTGTTACTATTAACTAAACAATAGACTTTAAGTGGAAACTAACCAGTTTTTCCAGTAAGGTCCTTTTCCTGTATCGGGTTCCACTTTGTATTTAGCTGGTTGACTTATCAAGAAATAGAAAAATAGACTTGGGTGGGAAGAAGGCTTAGGAAGAGGCCAGCGGTGACCTGAGTGGAGAAGCCAGGCTGGGGGAGGCGCAGGTGGTACCCCACCCCCATTTCCCCTGGGACAGACTCACCGGGCCGGTCATCTTGCAGGTGGCATGCTCGTGACACCTGCCATTGAGGCCGTCTGCACAGGGGTCAATCGCCGTGCAGCTGTGGCCATCCCCCTGGTAGCCTTTCTGACAGCTGCAGGAGACCTTCGTGCCCTTCTGGGAGCACTTGGCGACCTTTGCACACCCGCCGTTGTTCTGTTTGCAGAAATCCACAACTGCAAGAGCAGAGGAAGGTAGACTCTGTGTAACAGAGGCTTCAGATCAGGGTGCAGGTCACCCCAGGACCAGGCACACTGGGTGAGGACATGGGCCCCAACATGTCAGCGCCTCCTCTCCTGGTGCCTGGTGGCCTCTGTGCTATCTCTGCCAACACTAGTGTCCTGTGGCTAACACCCTAATACTGTGGTCCCCAACCTTTTTGGCACCAGGGACTGGTTCCATGGAAGGCAATCTTCCCAGGGGCCAGGGGTTGGTTTCAGGGTGATTCAAGCTCATTACATTTACTATGCACCTTATATTTATTATAATTACATCAGTTCCACCTTGATCATCAGGTGTTAAGATTCTGGAGGTTGAGGACCCCGCCCTAATAGACTAGGCCTGGGGATATCTGTCCACCTCTGCCCTTTTTAATCACAAACTTCTAGGCTCCACTTTGATAGTAGTTTTCTAATGAGTTTGGGTTTTTAATGTTAGGACATAGTTGGGTGTGTGTGTGTGTGTGTGTGTGTTGAGCACCTTGTGACACAGACACTGTTACCCCCATTCTACAGATGAAGAAACTGAAACTCAGAGCTTAACTGACCATCAAAGGCCAACTAGCTACAACGTGGAGGGGTTGGTTTTAAACCCAGGGTGGTTTGATTCCAAAGCCCACATTTCCCCCACTCTTTTGTGTTGCCTCTTAACTTTTGTTTTCACAATCCCCCAAATTTCAACTTACTAACATATTAGCTCCAGGCCTAGGAGCAGCTGGAAAGCCCTCTGATTTCTCTCCTCTGCCTTTCTGGCTGAGAGCATGAACATGAGGACAGAAGGTCCAAGGCTGGCAGAGCAGACAGACAGAACCTGGGTCTTTGCTGCCACTGAGGATGCTGAGCCAATTCTGGACTGCCTTGCGGCAGATTATAAAGTAACGGGAATAGCAAGATTCAGTTCTGTAAAGAAAGTATCTGCCCCTATATGAATAGGGACATTCATGTTTTCATGAATGTTTATGAAAACAGAAGGTACATGTGTCTGAGACTGCTAGTTTTCCCCTAATATCTCCTGTCTCCTTTTTCTATCTGAGATTTATAGCTTAGCTCATGGTTGACCAACTGAAGACTCCATTTCTCAGGTTCCTTTGTCCCAGGTGTGACAGAGAATGAGGTTCTAGACAATGTGATGGAGAAGACAGGAGCTTAGCAACTTCTGTGTGTGCTAAGTTGCTTCAGTCGTGTTTGACTCTGTGACGCCATGGACTGTAGCCCACAGGCTGCCCTGTCCATGAGATTCTCCAGGCAAGAATACTGGAGTGGGTTACCATTTTCTCCTCCAGGGGATCTTCCTGACCCAGGGACTGAACGTGCCTTCTGCATTGGCAGGTGGGTTCTTTACCACTAGCGCCATGCCATGTGGGAAGCCCTAGGTATGTCCTTAAAGGGAATGAGGTTTGCTTCCCACCCCCCACCCTGACTTTCTTTCCTTCTGCTTCCTGGGATGTGCTTTTGGTCGTGGCCATCTCAGGCCAGGTGAGTGAATAATGGCAGAGCAACAAGACAGAAGGAGTCTGGGCCCCAGACTTTCACAGAGAAACCCTATGTTAGCTCTGGATACCTCCATCCAAAGTACTAAACAAGATAAAAATAAATACCTAAACATCTGCCTTGTTTATGCCACTGTTTATTTGGATCTCTGTGTGGCTGAACCTATATCCTAATTACTAGAGACAGAGACATAGCTGTGTTCAAAGTGATTCTCACTGAGTGGTGAGAGCAAGTGTAGGTTTCACTGTTGTTTTAAAATTGCTTTTTAGTCGCTAAGTTGTATCTGAGGGAAGCACTGTCTTAAGATACTATAGAATATTTTCTCAATTTTTTGACATAAGACTGGATTATTTGTAAAGTTACAAAAACACCGCAAAACAAGTGCCTTGCAGTTTGCAAAGCAAGTTCAAAGTCATGGCCTGGGAAGTGGGCAGGTTAGGCATGAGCAAACCCATCACAGAGAGGGTGGGTATTGCTGAAGCAGTCCAAGCAGGAAGCAGAAGGGCTGGGACGGAGCCCAGGGCCCCTGACTGAGTTCCATCCGCCCCTGCACCCCACTGCTATTCCACCCATGCATAGACGGGACTTACCTGTGCACGTTATTCCGTCACCTTCATAGTTCAGGTTACATTCGCATGTATTGTTGTTCTTACAGGTAGCATGAGCAGAACAAGGAGGCGTGCACACAGGAGGCAAAGCTGCAAAGAAAGAAGTCATAATTCATCTCCCACTGTGAGGCGTTGGGATCCAGCTAAGGCATCTTCTGAGATGCCATCTGGCTGCCCCTGTGTTTCTAAAGTGCCCCCTTACAGCTGCAAGATGGGTGGTAATGGGGTGATTTCTAAGGTCCCTCCCAGCCTGGGATTCTGAGATTCCAGAATTATTCTTTTGTATTAAGACTTTTTTTCTGCCATGTTATCCAGATCAAAATGCAAAGATGTTAACCTTAGGGGCAACCAATGAAAACTTTATACCTCAAAGTCTGCCATCAAGGATGAATATTGCAGATTAGCTCTTTGGATGAATATTGCAGACTAGCTCTTTGGCCCTGAGAGCATGGGGTTCCAGAAGAGATGGTTAAAAATTGGAGCAGAAATTCCAGGGTCTTCTTTGTTATTGTCTCCAACTCTTTGTGATGTCATGGACTGCAGCACACCAGGCTTTCGTGTCCTTCACTATCTCCTGGAGTTTCCTTAAACACATATCTATTGAGTGGGTGATGCTATTCAACCATCTTATCCTCTGTCACCACCTTTTCCTTCTGCCTTCAGTATTTCTCAGCATCAGTGTCTTTTCCAGTGAGTCAGCTCTTCACATCAGGTGGCCAAAGTATTAGAGCTTCAGCTCCAGCATCAGTCCTTCCAGTGAATATTCAGGATTGATTTCCTTTAAGACTGACTGGTTTGGTCTCCTTGCAGTCCAAGGGGCTCTCAAGAGTCTTCTCCAACACCATAGTTCAAAAGCATCAGTTCTTCGGTGCTCAGCCTTCTTTATGGTCCAACTCTCACATCCATATGTGACTACTGGAAAAACCACAGCTTTGACAATACAGACTTTTGTTGGCAAAGTAATGTCTCTGCTTTTTAACATGCTGTCTAAGTTGGTCATAGCTTTTCTTCCAAGGAGCAAGCATCTTTTAATTTCATGGCTGCAGTCGCCATCTGCAGTGATTTTGGAGCCCAAGAAAATAAAGTCTCTCACTGTTTCCATTGTTTCCCCATCTCTTTGCCATGAAGTGATGGGACTGGATGCCATGATCTTCACCTTTTGAATGTTGAGTTTTAAGCCAACTTTATCATTCTCCTCTTTCACCTCCATCAAGAGGCTCTTTAGTTCTTCTTTGCTTTCTGCCATAAGGGTGTACATCTGTGTATCTGAGGTTATTGATATTTCTCCTGGCAATCTTGATTCCCGCTTGTGCTTCATTCAGCCCAGCATTCTGCCTGATGCACTATGCATAGAAGTTAAATAAGCAGAGTGACAGTATACAGCCTTGATTTACTCCTTTCCCAATCTGGAACCAGTCCAATGTTCCATGTCCAATTTTAACTGTTGCTTCCTGACATGCATACAGATTTCTCAGGAGGCAGGTAAGGTGGTCTGGTATTCCCGTCTCTTTAAGAAGTTTCCAGTTTGTTGTGATCCACAAAGTCAAAGGCATTAGTGTAGTCAATGAAGCACAAGTAGATATTTTTCTGAAATTCTGTTATTTTTCTATGCTCCAGTGGATGTTGGCAATTCTAACTCTGGTTCCTCTGACTTTTCTAAATCCAGCTTGAACATCTGGAATTTCAAAGGCCTTCTTAGGGTACCACTAATCTGGGGCTTTGGTGATTGAAAGGGGCTGCAGTATCCAGAGGCAGCATGAAGCCATGGGATGGTTAGGAGAGAAGGAGAGCGAGGAAAGTGGAGGAAAAAGGGGGAGGAGGATGGGGAGAAGCAGGGAGGGAAGGAGGGGGAGGGACTGAAGCTATGAGGACTGCCAGGATTCTGGCACTTTGGGTTGCTGTTACTCATAAGAAGAGCTCGGTCATGCCCTTCTGCCCCCAGGGACGATGAAGTGACAACTTGCTCATCAACCTTCACACCTTAGACCTTTTGACTGGAACACAGGGCTCAGGGTGCAGGGGAGAACTCAGAAAACTGACAGCTCAGTAAGGATTGAGGTCATGACAAAGATGACAATAACATGATGATACTGGCAGCTAGTTTCTGAGTGCCCACATGCACTGGCGCTCCAAACCCATGACCCTGACCCTCACAACAATCCTTCCCTACAAGCCGTGCAAGAGGCTCTCTGTTTACGGACCAGTATATCAAGATTCCGAGAGGGTGGCTTTGCTGAGGCCATTTATCTAGTAAGTAGCAGAGTTCAGGGTCAGATCTGGCCTCCACGGAATACTGTATTTTCCATGAAACCTTCCAACTCTGTGTCCACACACAACCAGACCTGGGCAGTGATCCTGAGGGACCATTCCTGTCCAATAGTCTTTTGCTTGAGGTGGGTCCTTCCATGACTGACAGGACTGCAGGCTGGTTTCCTGGGTTTGAGTTCAATCTTTTCATCTAGTTTCCTCCAGGTCCCCAGACCTCCTGACCCCGGGGCTGCATAGCCATCTTTCCTCATGGATAAGTGAACCCCTGCTCAGCTGTTTTTTTCAGATGCTGCTCAGACCCCCACCCTCAATCGGCCGCTCTTGGCAAGGTCTGCTGCAGTGAGGGGCTGCTGGTGGCCGACTACCCTCCCAACACACCTGTCTGGGTGTCACAGAAGCGGCCTGTCCATCCTGTCTCGCAGATGCACTCCCCGGAGCCTGTGATCCCGTCATCGCACTGTCCATGGTCCGAGCAGCCACAAGCTGTAGAGCGAGTTGGAACGTGGTCAGTCAGCAGGGATCTGGGATTGAAGTCCAACCTGCCAGCTCACTGGCCATGTGCTGGCTGTGTGGTCAGTGTGGGAGGCCCCCTGCTTATCCACATTCATTCATTCAAACTTACAAAAAATAAACATACTCAGTGGCTACCACAAGGCACAGGCTACCAGGTGATGAGGTTACAGCAGAAAACATAAGACATAAGGCCCCTATTCTCAGGGAGGTTACAGTCGAGGGCTAATGGGCTATTGAACATGTAATGATAAATATGTTGAGTGTTGTAAATTACAGAAGAAGAGGGTGCCATGGGGTATGGAACAGAACAGACAGGGAAGGGAACCTTATCTGGGCCTCCTAACAGAAATCCATTTAAAAGTCAAAACTGCAAGAAACATTCCTTCTGCTTCTGACCACCTCCAGCACCAACACCTTAGCCCAAGGCACTGCCATCTCTCACCTGGATTGGGGCATTAGTGTCCCCAAAGCTGGCCCTTCTTTTGCTTCTGCTTTCCCATGGTACTCTCTGCACAGGGAGCTGGGGTGGCCCTTTCTGTTTAGGACACCCCTACCCTTCACAGTCCTTCACTGGCCGCCACCACACTTGGATGAGATGCTGAAGATCTTTCTCTGGCCAAGCAGCCTCCATATTATCTGGCCCCTGGCGACCTTCTGAGCCCACCTCTGTATTCTCTCTCTCTTCTTTGCCCACTCTGCTCAGCTACCTTGGCTGCTTGGCTGGGCCTTGCATGCTGAAACTTTTCCTACCTCAGGGCCTTTGCACTTGCCTCTCTTCCCAGAAAGTCTTTCCTTTAGCCTGCACTGTCCCACAGAGCAGCCAGTCATCACATGTGGCTATTTAAATATAAACTAATTAAAATTAACAAAAATCAGTCCCTCATTCACAGATTCTGTGTGCTCGATATCCACACAAGGCTAGTGGCTTTCTCATGGCAGAGTTAGGCGGCATTTCCAGCATCACTGAAATTTGACTGGACAGAGCTATTATTGATATCCTCACACCTGGCCCCCTCATCTCTGCTAGGTCTCTACTCAAATATTTCGTGAGATGTTTTCTGGAGTAGTATTTCCTTTCTTTCTTGATCCCCTCCACCTGCTTCTTTCTCTTTGTACCTTTATGTCTAATTTTGTTTCTTCCCTTTGAGTGTAACTCCTTGAAAGCTGAGATTCTATCCCCTTCTCATACCCTGTACCATTACAATTTAGAACTATTCCTGGCTTTTGATCAAGTCACTTAGGCTCTTTGTGCCTCAGTTTCTTCATATGCCAAGGAGAGATAATAATAGCTCCCATTTTGAAGGCTTGTTGTGAGGATGAGATGCTACAACATACATGCCTGGCACATGGCAGGCACTCCATACATGTGAGCTATTGATATTGGTAAAGACTCAGCATGTACATGGTAGTCGAATGACTGAAGGAGCATTGGTTGGCTACAGCTTGCCTGGGTGGCTGCTGGGGATGTGAATTTCAATTTTATGGATGTGAATTTCAATTTTATGGAAACTGGGAAGATATCCAAAGAGAAAAAAGAGCAGCAAATGGAAGGCTGAGGAAAAGAAGACGGATGCTTCTAGCTCAGGTAGATGGTAGGCATCAGGGAAGGATGCCCGCCCAGCTGATGACAGGTGAAAACTCAGTGGAGGGGATGTTACGTACGCTGACAGTCAGGCCCAAATCTCCCCGGCCAGCACAGCTCACATGCTGTCCCGTTGAAGCCGCTGTTGCATTTACACTGTCTGCGGGGCGAGTACGGATCCAGGCAGACACCCTGGTTATTACACGGGGTATCTGGGCCTCCAGGGCAGGCTGGAAGAGATGAAACAGCAGTGAGTGAACAGTCTCCCCAGGCCCAGAGCAGCTCAGTGCCTTTGTAAATGTGCTGCTAACCTGACCTCAGCCGTGGGTTCTGTCCTCCAGGAATCTAGGAGGTCTGTTGTCCTGGGGACACATCCATATAGTGTCACTGGATGTTTAGGGTAAGCCGCTGGCTGAGAGTTTGAATGTATCTGATAGGACTGGAAGGGTGATGTATTGAACTGTGTGCTGTATTTGGGGGTCAGGAGACCTGGATTTGGCAAGGAAACCGCCTGCCAATGCAGGAGACATCAGAGATGTGGGTTTGATCTCTGGGTCAGGATGATCCCCTGGAGGAGGAAATGGCAATGCACCCGAGTATTCTTGCCTGGAGAATCCCAGGACAGGGAAGCCTGGTGTGCTACACAGTCCATGGGGTTGCAAAGAGTCGGACACTGAGCACATACGTGGACCTGGGTTTGCTGGTCTGGGCTGAATAATGAACTTGCTCTCAGCTTCAGTTCTCTTAACTCTAGAGGCTGGGGATGATGCCCATTTGCCTTATCCCATGCTGTGACTATGAGGATCCAATGAGATACTGTAACTGGCAGCATTTGAAAATATAAAGCACTGAACAAACATACGGGATGGCACCGACTTTGGTGAATGGTCTATGCTTTAGTGATGGAGAACGGAGTGAAGGTTGAATAACTGTGTAGACTCTCAGCCCACAATTTTCTCAACTGGATCATGATAAATAAATATGGTGGTGATTTGGTTGTTGAGTCCAACTCTTTGCAACCCCATGGACTGTAGCCTGCCAGGCTCCTCTGTTTATGGAATTTCCCAGGCAAGAACTCTGGAGTGGATTGCCATCTCCTTCTCCCAGGGATCTTCCCCCATCCAGGGATTGAGCCCACATCTTTTATGTCTGTATGCAGGTCAGGAAGCAACAGTTAGAACTGGACATGGAACAACAGGCTGGCTCAAAATAAGGAAAGGAGTATGTCAAGGCTGTATACTGTCGCCCTGCTTATTTAACTTATATGCAGAGTACATCATGAGAAACCTGGGCTGGAAGAAGCACAAGCTGGAATCAAGACTGCCGGGAGAAATATCAATAACCTCAGATATGCAGATGACACCACCCTTATGGCAGAAAGTGAAGAACTCAAGAGTCTCTTGATGAAAGTGAAAGATGAGAGTTAAAAAGTTGGCTTAAAACTCAACATTAAGAAAACTAAGATCATGGCATCTGGTCCCATCAGTTCAGTTCAGTTCAGTCGCTCAGTCATGTCTGATTCTTTGTGACCCCATGAATCACCGCATGCCAGACCTCCCTGTCCATCACCAACTCCTGCAGTTCACTCAGACTCGTGTCCATTGAGTCAGAGATGCCATCCAGCCATCTCATTCTCTGTCGTCCCCTTCTTCCCTGCCCCCAATCCCTCCCAGCATCAAAGTCTTTTCCAATCAACTCTTTGTATGAGGTGGCCAAAGTACTGGAGTTTCAGCTTTAGCATCATTTCTTCCAAAGAAATCCCAGGGTTAATCTCCTTCAGAATGGACTGGTTGGATCTCCTTGCAGTCCAAGGGACTCTCAAGACTCTTCTCCAACACCACAGTTCAAAAGCATCAATTCTTCGGCACTCAACCTCCTTCACAGTCCAACTCTCACATCCATACATGACTACTGGAAAAACCATAGCCTTGACTAGACGGACCTTAGTCAGCAAAGTAATGTCTCTGCTTTTGAATATGCTATCCAGGTTGGTCATAACTCTCTTCCAAGGAGTAAGTGTCTTTTAATTTCATGGCTGCAATCACCATCTGCAGTGATTTTGGAGCCCCCCAAAATAAAGTCTGACACTGTTTCCCCATCTATTTCCCATGAAGTGATGGGACCAGATGTCATGATCTTCGTTTTCTGAATGTTGAGCTTTAAGCCAACTTTTTCACTCTCTTCTTTTACTTTCATCAAGAGGCTTTTTAGTTCCTCTTCACTTTCTGCCATAAGGGTGGTGTCATCTGCAGGGCAAACAGATAGGGAAACAGTAGAAACAGTGAGAAACTTTATTTTTTTGGGCTCCAAAACCACTGCAGATAATGACTGCAGCCATGAAATTAAAAGACACTTGCTACTTGGAAGAAAAGTTATGACCAACCTAGACAGCATATTAAAAGCATTACTTTTACCAACAAAGTTCCATCTAGTCAAAGCTATGGTTTTTCCAGTAGTCATGTATGGATGTGAGAGTTGGACTATAAAGAAAGCTGAGTGCTGAAGAATTGATGCTTTTGAACTATGGTGTTGGAGAAGACTCTTGAGAGTCCCTTGAACTGTAAGGAGATTCAACCAGTCCGTCCTAAAGGAAATCAGTCCTGAATATTCATTGGAAGGGCTGATGCTGAACCTGAAACTCCAATACTTTGGCCACCTGATGTGAAGAACTGACACATTGGAAAAGACCCTGATTCTGGGAAAGATTGAAGGCAGGAGGAGAAGGGGACAACAGAGGATGAGATGGCTGGATGGCATCACCGACTCAATGGACATGAGTTTGAGTGAACTCCGGGAGTTGGTGATGGACAGGCAGGCCTGGCATGCTGCAGTCCATATTATCACAAAGAGTCAAACACGACTGAGCGACTGAACTGAACTGAACTCTTATGTCTCTTGTATAACAGATGGATTTTTCACCACCGAGACATCAGGAAAGCCCATTGTACCGAAAATCATGGTTCCTAGAGACACAATGGGAGAACTTGGACTTGCTTCTTAGCCAATGTGTACCTCCATTTTCTCTTTGTAAAATGGGGGTGAAAATGGAAGCTGCTTCTTAGGGTTTGTTGAGAGGTTCAGATGTATTGCCATAAATGGGAAATTGTTTTGTTCTTTGGTCATTCAGTTGACTGCCTAGACTGTAGCCTGCCAGACTTCTCTGTCCATGGGATTTCCCAGGCAAGAACACTGGAGTGGATTGCCATTTCCTTCTCCAGGGGATCGTCTTGACCCAGGGATCGAACCTGCGTCTCTTCCACTGGCAGGAAGCTTCTTTACCACTGAGCCACCAGGGAAGCCCTGTATGGGAAGTAGCACGCAGTAAATGTGTTCATTTAAAACAGTGCATGGTGGACAGGAAGCTCCATGGCTGTTGCTGCTGCGTTATCAGCTAGAAGTTGTACCTAGACCCAGGGGTTCCCAGAGCCCTTTCCTGAAAGGGCGAGGCTAGGGAGGAAGGGTGACGTTATACATCTTGTAACAGGGGAGTTTTCAGGAAATAATGGCCCACACATACCACATTGATATAGCACCCTGGCGAGGTGGATGTCCTTAGATGCATTTAAACTAGTGTGCTTATCAGTATCATAGACTGGAATCAGTATCATTTCAAAAATAAAATATAGGGTTTCTAGCACCATGGGAAATGTCTTATTCTATACCATTAAGCAGAAAACACATGATTTACAACCTTTGCACAGCAGAATCTCAACTCTGTAAAAACCAAATATGATAAGAAAAAAAAAATGGAGAAGAACTCTTCAGAATAATTGCTTTTGGATCTTTTCTAAGTAGAATCATTAAGGACAATATACTCCCTTGCTCCCCCACCCCCACGTTCCACTTTATACTTCTGGTACTTTCAAATGCTCCACAGTGATTGTGCAATCATTTCAGAATCACAAGATAGTAAGAGGCACTCTTACCCTGACAGTCTGGCCAGAAGTAGCCCTTGCAGCACTTGGGGAGCTGTATCACCAGAGTGCAAAGCTGTCTGCAGCCTTCCAAGTTCCTCCTGAAGGGCAAGTCGTACAGACAGTTCTGCTCTGGCCCTAAAGGAAGAGATCCAACCATCCCTCCACATTCCATCCCTGTACTTGGGCTCTTGGGCTCTAGTCTGCCCCCAAGTGGAGGATCCTAGGTACTGCCCAAGTAGAAAATAGGCCTCAAATGGCCCATGAGCCCTGTGCAGGGAATTCTTTTTTCAGGGGCTGCTGCTGCTAAGTCACGTCAGTCGTGTCCGACTCCGTGCAACCCCACAGACGACAGCCCACCAGGCTCCGCCGTCCCTCGGATTGTCCAGGCGAGAACACTGGAGTGGGTTGCCATTTCCTTCTCCAATACATGAAAGTGAAAAGTGAAAGTGAAGTCACTCAGTCATGTCCGACTCTTCGCGACTCCATGGACTGTAGCCTACCAGGCATACAGAGGCAAATGAATGGGGGAAGGGGCAGAGGTGGAGTCCACGGAAAAAAGATTTTGCCCCATTTTAAGAAGAAGGGTTTGGGAGCCTTTAGAGCTGTTTGCAAAAGATGAGTTTATCTGGGGAGGAAGTGGGGAAGAGATAACTTTCTATCAGGAGAGAAGTCTGGCAAGCCCCCAAGATCATCAGTAGAGAAGGTATGGGGTTACAGTTCATTTTTGTAGGGGGGTTACTAGTAGCGTAGAAAGAGCTTGACTTTGGAGTAAGTACTTAAACCAATATTTAACTAGTACTTACTATGTGCCAGGCTCTGTACCTACATTTGAAAACTTACTTTCCTAATAATCACACACAGAACTATTATTAGCTCCACTATGCAGGGGCAAAGGCATATAGATTAAGTGACTTGTCAAAGATCACCCACTGGAATTTGACCCCGTAACTGTGGACTCCAAATTTCATTGTCAACCATTACTCTTACATTGTATTTTAGGCTCTAATCCTAGCTTTGCTCCTTATAGCTGTGTGGTCTTGGGCTGATTGCTTTCCCTCTCTGAGACTCATTTGTCATAAACTGTAGTATATTTTCCTGTATTATAATGGGAATAGGGGAAAATGTCAAAGAGTCCAACAAAGAGCCAGGGAATAAGCAGCAATCAACTAAAGGCAACTATTATTTTTATAATTAGCATTATTTTTGTAACCCCTTCTAGGCCTTTAATCTCATGACTCTTCTCGATTTTAAAAGTGGGCTGACAGTTTTCCTGGGCTAAGAATGTTCACCTCTCATCCCAGTGGCCTGATTGTTGAAAGAAAGACATGAATTAGTTACACACAGTTATAACACACCTACAGATGCACACAGATGCGCACACATCCATACCTATAAGGAAACTGGGGTCTAATAAACAAACGAACCTATCACTCTCCAAACATTATCACTGTGTTCATAGTTACCTTTGGTTTAGTCCACTTGGGGCAACTGGGAGTAGAGATACAGTTTCCACAATTCCCCTAGTATGCAAAAAAAGAAACACTTAAAAATCCAGAATATCAGGAAACAAAGCAAATGCCCCTGGTTATGGCTATGATTATTTGACTAAGAACTTAATCTTGATTAAGATTCAAGCTATGATTAAGAATATAAAAACAAATGCACTGTAATTTTGCCATAGAGAATTCTGAAGGTCTGTCTGGGATCTCAGCTCCTTGGTTTAGTTCTTTGAGGTGATAAGTTCCCTGTTAGATGAAGGGGCACCAGGGCAGGGTCACACGGCACATGGCATGGCAGCCATGGGAAATGTGGACACAAGTGTCAGTTCCCTTAGAGATCAGCTGTGAAATTTTTGTGAATCATATTCTTTGATCCTTAGTCTTCTAATCTATAAAATAGGGACACTAATTCTTGCTATTGATTTTCAGGGGATTTGTGAGGAAAATGATTAACTGAAAAAAAAAGTGTGCATATATACTTGTTAAGAAGTTAACTGTTTTTTCATCTCTTACTTTGGCTGATTGGTATTCTAGTAATCTAGGTATTTATCGAACGCCTGTAAGTCACCTGGGATAGAAATCAACTGGTCACAGACTTTGCCATTTAAGTCACTTCGTCTCTTTGAGACTCAGTTTCCAAATCGACATAATGGAGTTGACGATCACTACTTCCACACTGGACAGAGGTAAGATGGGCACGGAGCCGAATAGTGGGCTCAAAGGTCATACTCAATAAATGGTATTGGATGGATGAACGAGTGGGAAGTGCACACGCGCCTCACACAGTGCAGGGCCCAGGACAGAGGTTCAGTCAGTGTTAGCGCATGAGCAAGTGAGTAGAAGTATGGGCAGCATATCTTAGATATTAGAACCCCATGACATGGCCATTTTTGTAGTCATACTCTGTCAAACATGGCAGTTTCACATGGTTTATTCTGGCAGAGGCTCAAAAACTGCTTGTTGAATGGATAAGTGAATGACTGAGTGGATGCGTGGGTTTGAAGATGATTGGCAGAACAGGGCATACTGTTGGTCCCCAACAGCTGCTCACTTAGTGGTGGGGGATGAATGGGTGGCTGGATAAATGAGAATGGGCAAGGCCTGCACAGGACTGAGCAGATGCTTGTCGACGGTGAATCTGAAAAGCCCTGCCCTGTGGCCTCCTGATCCCCTGGTTCCCGTGTTCGCTGGGGACCAGCCCTCTGAGTCTTCACGGCAGGGTCCGCGCTAGGTCACAAGGGCTGTTTGTTGGCCCAAGGGTCTCTTTCTACAGTAGCGTTTCAGGACTGACCGAGACATTGAAAGTGGCAAAAGTGTCGCAACGGCCCCCCAGGGTGGGGTCAATCAGTAGACAGTCGATACCGTAGGCCACACCCAAGTCAAATAAGAGCTCCCGCTGCACAATTCTGCACGTTTGGCTGTTCAGGAAGAGGTCGCCCTGCGAGACAGGGAGAGAGAGAGGGTGAAGAGTCAGTGATCCTCAGACTTCTCCTCTTCTCAGGCCATGGAATGTGGCCAGAATCTACCAGAGTCAGAAAGAACTGATATGTATTGATATCAACGTCTACATCACACATGCTTAGAATGTATTATATCCAAGTACTGTTCTTTGTGCTTTACCTATGCGAGTTCCTTCAATCCTCACAGCCACCCTACGATGTGGCTACTGTTGCCGGTATTCTCATTTACAGATGAGAAACTGAGGCAGTGAGTGGTTAGGTAACTCACCAAGGTCACACATTCAGTATGTGGTGGTGTGGGTATTCACGCCCAGGCTGGCAGCCTCAGCCCCCCACTCCTGGCCACTCAGCAATACTGCTCCATCAAAGTATAGGTGGTAGTGGTGGGGGTGACAAGGTGAAGCAGATGTGGCTTGACCCTGGCTCAGGACAAACTTGGTTGACACGGCCACTTCACGGACAGTTACCCAGTTTTCTTATTTAGTGCCAGCACCTAGCAAAGCTCCAGTACCATTTCCTTTCCAAAATATACAGTGATGGGCTTTAACTTTATAATGACAGCAACTTCTTTTTCACATGCACTAGGAGAAGGCAATGGCACCCACTCCAGTACTCTTGCCTGGAGAATCCCATGGACGCAGGAGCCTGGTAGGCTGCAGTCCATGGGGTCGGTAAGGGTCGGACATGACTGAACGTCTTCACTTTCACTTTTTATTTTCATGCATTGGAGAAGGAAATGGCAACCCACTCCAGTGTTCTTGCCTGGAGAATCCCAGGGATGGGGGAGCCTGGTGGGCTGCTGTCTATGGGTTGCACAGAGTCAGACACGAATTAAGCGACTTAGCAGCAGCAGCAGCAGCAGCAGCAGGCATTGATGCTTTTGAATTGTACTGCTGGACAAGATTCTTGAGAGTCCCTTGGACTGCAAGGGGATTAAACCAGTCAATCCTAAAGGAAATCAACCCTGAACATTCATTAGAAGGACTGATGCTGAAGCTCTAATATTTTGGTCACCTGATGCAGAGAGCCAACTCATTGGAAATACCCTGATGCTGGGAAAGATTGAGGGGCAGGAGAAGTGGGCAACAGAGGATGAGATGGTTGGATGGCATCATTGACACAATGAGCACGAGTTTGAGCAAATTCTGGAAAATAGTGAAGGATTGAGGAGCCTAGCGTGCTGCAGTCCATGGGATCTCAAAGAGTCACACAACTTATTGACTGAACAACAAGACATTGTCTAAATCATGCTCTAGATCATTGTTTTGTTTAATTCTTGCAAAAATCCTTGAGCATCCCTTCCTAAAGTCCACACAGCTAGTAAATTGATGGATATATTCCCCACCCCCCAACAGGAAGAAACATGCTTTTAGAAAGTTCTATGAAAAGAAAAAGACATCTCAGTAGTCTTTGATAGGATGCACACAGTGTGAGTCAGTGGAAAGAACACTAGAAAACTGTAGTTGAATCCCCGCACTTTCACTCTTGTACTATATGAGCCAGTCCCTAAACTTCACTGAGGTTTAATTGCTTTTACCAGGTGGATAGGATTAATGATTACATTGCATATAAAGTTTAACTAAATGGTACACTGAATACAAAGTGCTCTGAAAGACTTATTAGCACTCAGGATGTTGCTGCTAAGTCGCTTCAGTGTCCAACTCTGCGCCCACCAGGCTCCCCCGTCCCTGGGATTCTCCAGGCAAGAACACTGGAGTGGGTTCATTTCCTTCTCCAGTGCATGAAAGTGAAAGTGAAGTCATTCAGTCATGTCCGACTCGTAGCGACCCCATGGACAGCAGCCTACCAGACTCCTCCATCCATGGGATTCTCCAGGCAAGAGTATTGGAGTAGGGTGCCATTGCCTTCTCTGAGCACTCAGGATGAACAGTTGACATTCTTCTTTTGATAAGTGCTCAGTTTCTATGGAGATAGTGTAGCTGACCTCAAGAGTATAAGTACATTGGGATAACTTTCCAGAAGTTGGGATGTAAATATGTTAACACTCTTTGGATTCAGGAACAAATTTAATGCCATTCCAATCCAATCATCAAAAGGGATTCTTGCTTGTCAGAAGATGTATACAAAATGTTGTCTGAGACTTCTCTGAAGGCACCTTGAAGGTAACTGACTCAGTTTGGAGGTAAATTGCTTTTTCACTTTCTCCTGCCTGGAAAGTAAATGTGATGGCTGGACCTCTAGCAGTTATGTGGGACCTTGAGGTGACTGTGAGACTAGAAATAAATGCTACAGAGCAGAAAGACAGAAGGAGCTCCCTCATGAGCTATCATACTAGCTCTGGATTGGCTACTTGTAGTTTTTTTTTTTTTTTAAAGAGAGCTAAACCCTTATATATTTAAGCCACTGTCATTTTCCATTAAATATAAGATACAGGGTGTAGCTACTATTATCCCACCAAATCTACTTATTATGTGGAATTACAGGAAGGTAATATTGTCAGGAACTAGCCAAAGGAGGTGAAAATTGCAAATTTTCTCTCTGTTTGCTGATCTAGGTAGATATAGCCCAAAGCTGGCCCTGACTGCCAAGAGAGGGCTGGAGGGGAGGCTGCAGAGGGGCCAGGAAGGAAGGGAAAGGAATGACACCGTTCTTTCTTGTTTCAGGGAAGTATCTCACACTGGAAAATAAATCTTCTGGAAAATCAACCAGAAGCTACTTTCTACAAGTGTAAGGGGGTGCTCCCTGACAGCTGGTGAGGGCTTGGGCTGGCCAGGATTTATCAGGGTTTTCATATTCACTTATTCAGGGGATACAGTCATAAAAGCAATGAGAGAAAGAACTTGCTGCCAATGTGGGAAAAAATGAAACATCTCCTGGAAGCAGCAATGGTTGGGGCATGCATTCTCTGCCCCCATCCCTGCTCTGGGTGACAATACTCACGATATCGCTGCCAGTTCCACACTTCACACTCAGCTCAGAACCTTGCAGGGTCTTCCAGGTAGCAGATCTGGGGAGATCCACTGCCAAGACCTGTAGGAGTGATGGGATCACATTAATACCCTGAATCTGGGTTGAAGAAGGAGCTTTGCTAACAAACCAAATTTAGATGCAAGTTTTTTTCTGAGTTCTAATAATTCCAGCTTCAAAATGATGGTAGACAGAATCAAAAGGAAGAATAAGTATGGATTCTCTAGGAAGTTGGCCTTCTTTTCTGTAGGAAAGTCTCCTCCAGCTTGTTTCAGTCACCCTTCCTTCCCCTGTGTTCAGGAGTCCATGGAAGATATGGTGTTGCTGCATGAAGCCTGCGGCAGACCAGGGTTAGGGAAATTGCATTAGGGCACGTGACGGGTTGAATTGTGACCCCTCAAAAGTTTCACTGAAGGCTAGGTCCCCATTACTGCAAAATGTGATCTTCCTTGGAAATGAGATCACTGCAGATGTAATTGGTTGAGAGGAGGCCACATTAGAGTAGTGAGAGTGTCAGTCACTTAGTCATGTCTGACTCTCTGCGGCCCCATGGACTGTAACCTGCCAGGCTTCTATGTCCTGGGAATTCTCCAGGCAAGAATACTGGAGTGGGTAGCCATTCCCTTCTCCAGGGGATCTTCCTGATCCAGAGATCGAACCCAGATCTCCTGCATTACAGGCAGATTCTTTAATGTCTGAGCCACCAGGGAAGCCCATACCAGAGTAGAATGGGCCCTTAATCCAAAAAGGTTGGTGTCATCTTAAGAAGAAGAGAGAAGAGAGAGCCATGTGAAGACACAGAAGCACACAGGGAGAGGACAGCCAGCCATGTGACAACAGAAGCAGAGACGAGGGAGGTAGCTACAAGCCTGGGATGCCAAGGCTGTCTGGACACCACCAGAGGCCAGGAAGAAAGCAGGGAACAGCCTCTCCCTCAGGAGTTCCAGCAGAAACAACCTTGTCCACACCTTGATCTCAGACTTTCAGTGCCCAGAGCTCTGAGGGGATTTATTTCTACTGTTTCAAGTCACCCAGTTTGTGGTCATTGGTTATGGCAGCCTAGGAAACTAACACAGGACCTACAAACTAACCCAAGTGAGGACAGCGGGCCCTCTTGGATTAGATGTCTCACTCCTGGGGGGAAACAGGGTCCTGGTGGAGGATTCAGAGGGACAGGGTTTTAGCGAGAGCTGCCATGTTCCTACAGGATCCCACTTCCCTAATCGCAGTAGATCGGTACACGAGCCAACAGCTGGTCGCAGCTGGATGAATCCGTCCTTTGCCTAGAAACTCTGGAATTGGGGGAGAAAGAGTCCATCTGGGAGAAACTTGGGAACTGCCAAGAGACACTTTGCCTTGTGAACTAGGGAAGGGAGGGAGCGGGTCTGCAGTAGAAAGGGGAAGGATGCTTTTGAGTACTGGTTAAAGTTAGGGGAAATAAAACAATGGCGGAGGAGAAACAGAATCTGATGAGCTATACTCTTGTGGTCAGTTCCCCATAGCCAACCAGAAGAGGACACAGCGGGGGCAGGGGATGCTCAGACCTCCCAACACCATGGAGACAATTCCTGGATTTGATCACCTCGAGGGCAACCTCGCCGTTCCCGTCTGTGTGAAAACAGAATACCTTGGCATCTCGGATCACGTGGAACTTCAAGTACTCCTTCAGCTTGTCCTTGTTGCCTTGGTTGAACAGGAAATCCTGTTGTTCACGGGGCAGGGCTTGGAGGGCTCGGTCGCTGGGCCAGAAAAGTGTGACTGGGGTGTGGATGGGGTCTGTGATGACGCTCAGCAAGCCGGAGTCCTGAAACACAAGGAGTTGGTCAGGTGTGCCCAGAGCCCCGCCAAGAAGCACTATCTCCGGGACCCAAGGCCAGAGCAAAAGCCAGCCTGGGGCCCTCTCTGTGCCCGCCATGGGGCTCCTCAGGCCTTTGGCTAGTTTAAGCGAGATTCAGCCTAAAACTGGAGGCTTTCTTCACGTCATTCTAACTCTCATTTTCTTAGAAAGTAAAACAGAAAAGCCAATTCTGGGCTTTGTTAATAGGGAAACACACTTTAGCAAGACTCTTTTTTGCCACTACTCTCATCCAAACGTTTTAATTTCTGGAAGACCCACTTAGCACTTTCCCCATATTTCCTTTAAAAATGTGAAACCTATACAATCTTGAGATACTTGTATATATTTAGAGGATTTCTAGATCACATAGACTCAAAAAAGAAATTGCCAGGTGACTGGCAAAGAATCATTTTGAGAATCTTCTATAACAGGAGTATATCATATACATTTTTTCTTGTAGTTTTCCCAACGACTCTACGAAGTGCTTTATTAGTCCCTCTTTTTGAGACCCAGAGAGACTTTTGACTTGCTATAAAACCTTGTGTTCAAGCAGATCTGGTGCCCAGGGGTGGGGGCACTAGAGGTTTAGGGAGTGGGTGGGTGGGCAAAGATCCTGGCCTATAACACCACTGGAGAGTCTTATGAGCGCCTTCCAATCTCCTTTTCTAAAAAGCTCCCCAGAGAGTCCAAGCCCCAGACCCCTTTGGAAACTGCTAGTCTGCACAGAGGTTTGCAGTCTGTGCTATGGGTACCCTAGGGTTCTTAGAGACCTCCTGAGACTGCTGGGGTTGGTGGTGGAGGGGAGGTCGTGGAAGAACCTGCTCCTCCCTGATTATTCTCTGAAATCTCTGAACAAGAAGTTTCTCTATGCAATTTGTGGGACTTGTCTCTGATGTCAGAAAAATGTGGTTTGAAATGTAATTTCTGCCTGTCTAGTGGGCAGAGATTTCCCATCTTTGCCTCTCAGCTTCCCCAGCTCAGTAAAGTGGGTGATCATTCCAGACATGAAGCCCCTATTTTAGGAATGGGCACATCCTAATTCCTTTCCCTCACTCTAGCCTCAAATACTTTAACTTCTAACTCAGCTAGGAAACATTTAGGGGATGGAGTGGCAGAGTATGACTTTGTTCTCCAGAACATTAGACTTCCTTAAAACCCCACAACAGCTGGCTAGTGCCACAAACAAAAACTACATAACAAACAAAAAACTCTCCACAAACCAAACCTCTTTAGGTAGGTTACATCCCCCGAGGCAACTTTTCTCCTAGGCTTTTACCTGAATCAAGTTGCTAAATTTGCCGTAGCCGTGGTTCATGGCCACTGTCGTAAGATTTTGCTGCAAAGATAGTAAGAATGGGAATGACATTTTTATTTGTACAGTTCACAAAGCACTTTAACAAAAGCTCAACTGAATAAAATGAGGGGAAGATAACAGAAGGCTCTGCAGGTTGTACGCCTGCCTTTCCGTATCACAGGGGCTGGATGGCTATGCACTCCGTTTTCCCAGACTGCCCCGCAGCTAGAGTCCCACATGTGATATGGGATCCCCCAAGCAGAAGTGCTTGTGCAAAACTTATAGGCAGAAAGACATGACACGAGGAGGGGTGGCTGCTAGCAGGGATATTAGATCTTCTGATGGTCACAGGGCTGGAGGCATCCGGTGTTCAGACTCTTGTCTCCTAGTGATGGGGCTGGAGACAGAGGGCACGGGCAGAGCTGGTTCTGAACAGCCCTGTGGGGGAGTCAGGTGTCCTCCCTTCAGAAGTGCCCCGGCTGCCTTGTCCCCAGCTGTGTAATGTCTGAATTAGGCTCTCTTGCTTTCCAAGAGATTTGGTGATACACTTAACATCCTTAGAAACTCTTTTTTATTTAAATGAGATACAGTGGATTCGGCTGTCTGCAATGAGAACCCAACACTAATAAGTAACAAAAAAGTTGAAAGTGTCTTTTCTGCCCATTGAGAAGATGTTTTACTCCTGGTTTAGTTTTAATGGTATCTGTCCGTCTGTCTGTCTGTCTACCCACGTGCCTACCTACCTGAGGATCATCTGTCTATCATCTCTCTCATCATCGTTATCACCCATCTATGTGATTTCTCCATCTTCCAAATCTATGCACAACCTGCCCTTGTGGAAACTAAAGAATAATTTACAAAATCCATTCAACTATTTAAAACAGACTTTCACCTATTTACTTCTTACTAGGAATAGTACTGTGAAGAAAGCTGAGAGCCAAAGAATTGATGCTTTGGAACTGTGCTGTTGGAGAAGACTCTTGAGAGTCCCTTGGACTGCAAGGAGGTCCAAACAGTCCATTCTGAAGGAGATCAGCCCTGGGATTTCTTTGGAAGGAATGATGCTAAAGCTGAAGCTTGGCCACCTCATGAGAAGAGTTGACTCATTGGAAAAGACTCTGATGCTGAGAGGGATTGGGGGCAGGAGGAGAAGGGGACGACAGAGGATGAGATGGCTGGATGGCATCAGCGACTCGACGGACGTGAGTTTGGGTGAATTCTGGGAGTTTGTGATGGACAGGGAGGCCTGGCATGCTGCGATTCACGGGGTCGCAAAGAGTCAGACACGACTGAGTGACTGAACTGAACTGAGGAATAGTATTACTTATGGGTTCCCAGGTGACTCTACTGGTAAAGAACCTGCCTGCCAATGCAGGAGACTTAAAAGACTCAGGCTCGATTCCTGGTTTGAGAATATCCCCTGGAGGAGGGCATGGCAACCCACTCCAGAATTTCTGCCTGGAGAATCCCATGGACAGAGGAGCCTGGTGGGCTACAGTCCATAGTGTTGCAAAGAGTCAGATATGACTGAAGTGACTTAGCATGCATGCAAGAACAGTATTAATGAGGTTTTGTTTCTTTGGGGGTAGCGTGACATGTGGCTTGTGGGATCTTATTTCTCTGACTAGGGATCGAAGCCAGCATCTCCTTCTGTGAATGTGCAGAGTCTTAACCACTAAACTGCCAGGGAAGCCCCAGTGAGGTTTTTAATAGTAACTTGAGACTGAAACAGCAAAATTTAACTGTCTTGAACAATGCCTCAAAAGCAGAATTGAGATAATAAATTACATCTTGTGAGTCACTCCATGCTGAGAGTCTGACAATGAGTTCACCCACCAGAATTGTTCCAGAGGCATCTCTAGGGGTGATAAGCAAGTTTTGGGGAGACAGCAGTTTGTCTATGACGTGGATGATTCCGTTTGTACAGATGATATCACTGAATATGATCCTGGCTTTATTATTTATCAACACCATGTCCTGAAATCAACCAAAAAAGAAAAAAGAGGAAATGAGCACAAAGAGAAATAGGCACAAAATCACTTCTTCCAAAATATTTTGTGAACATATTAAATCATCATGAAAGTGAATGTTCAAGTAGAGCTGTGAGCAAAATCTGAAGATCCAAATTACTTAAGCATATGTCAAGAATATAATTTTCACCTGGAGAAATTAATAGCAAATAATCTCCAATACTTTGGCCACCTGATGCGAAGAGCCAACTCATTGGAAAAGACCCTGATGCTGGGAAAGATGGAGGGCAGGAAGAGAAGTGGGTGATGGGATGAGATGGCTGGATGGCATCACCGACTCAATGGACATGAGTCTGAGCAAACTCTGGGAGACAGTGAAGAACGGGAAGGCTGGCAAGCTGCAATCCATGGGGTTGCAAAGAGTCAGAGACAACTCAGCGACTGAACAATTAACCAAAACAGTTATTTCACTGTGATTCTCCAATATGAAATAATAAGCTAATCAAAATCGGCTTCTCTTTCAGATGTCTTCTCTAGCAACCCCCCTTCTGACCCCACCACATACTTTTCCCCTTTGTCATGAATTCCATAGTCACCATGTGTTTCTTCTGTGGTGAGGGAAGGCATCAGTATGGTCAAGGATTTGAACAAAAGCTTTCATCCCTCCCCAGCTATTGCTGAAAGCGGTTCTCTTGACCACTTGAAGCTGACTTGCCCTCTAAGTTTCAATTCCAGCTCTAATATTAATATTTACTTGCTGTGTGACCTTGGAAAAGCTACTTAACCTGAGTTCAGTTTCCTAATTTTTAAATTGAGGAAAATAATAATATCTACATTATGGGATTCTGAGGATTAAATAAGTTAGTACATATCCCCAGTGGCTCAGGGATAAAGAACCTGTCTGCAGTGCAGGAGTCATAGGAGACACAGGTTTGATTCTTGGGTGGGAAGATCCCCTGGAGGAGGGCATGGCAACCCACTCTAGTATTGTTGCCTGGAAAATCGCATGGACAGAGGAGTCTGGCAGGTTACACTCCATGTGTCTCAAAGAGTCGGACATGACCGAAGTGACTTAGCACACACACATCAGACCCTTAGGACAGTAGCCAGCATAGAGCAGTCATTCCCACATGCGTTAGTTGTTGTTATTATTATTACTCTTATTGCTGTAAGGAAGAGGAAAGAAAGAGGGCCCAAGGAAAATGAGCACCTTCCTGCAGTGGCTTCTCCTACCTGAGACACGGAGATGAAAAGTGGCTCCCCTTGGAGAGAAGTAGCATTTGGGGTCAATTTCAGGTTTTCCAGAAGCAGCTGGTGGCAGGCGATCACGTGATACCGAAGAATCTGGGGCATCAGGCCCCCTTTGTCCCAGTCCTTAATCTGCAATAGATCCAAGGGTTCCAGCAGAGCTAGCAGCTGTCTGGTTGGAAACATTCAATAAATGCTTGCTACATTATTACATATTAATGGATAACCCAGCATGAAGAGTCCAAGTGAATGTTAGACAGTAAAGGCTCTGATAAATTCTGCAAGAAAAGAACCTATTTATATCCCATTAATCTAGCATTCCTTTTTCTGGGGGGGGGAGGGGTATCTATCAGGGTTTAAATTATTTAAGAATGGTTGGTCTTTCCCAACCTCCTACCCTATTTAGGGATGTCCTCTAGACGTCTCTGCTAGTGGTGACCCCAAATCCACTTGAATGCTTCTCCTGATGGGGGTTCCCACACTGACAGGCAACCCCTTTCATTGCTGGTCACCTCCAGCTGATTCTAAATCTCCCATTTAGAAATGTCTTTCGTGTTGGTTCCAGGGTGATGCCCAAACATTGTGTTCCAGTCCCAAAGCTCTTCTACCTACCTGCCTCTAGCTTCATGCTTACCTGGGGTTCCTCATCAAAGGCTGCAGATAAAGGTGCCAGGATGGTGAAGGGGCCAGGGCCAATCAGGTCTCGCACAGAATGTTCCTGTGGGGAAGGCAGGTGGGGGCCACATGCCATGTATTGGTTGGTACAAAAGTTCAAGCTTTTTTGTACCGTCGTATGGAAAAACCCAAATGAACTTTTTGGCCAACCCAATACCTAACATAAGTAAAGGCAGAGGCTCAGACAAATAACAGAGAGAGAGTACACGATGGCAGAGGGGAGAGAAAAACCAAATGGGGAGACTTGTGTTTCATTTAGCCTTAGATTCAGAATCATCCACTTCCTTAGATATGGAAATAATTTTTATCTGGTTGTAGAATGACATACGTTGGCTAGTATGAAAGATTTGAAAATATAGTATAAAAAAGAAAATAACTACCCATAATCCCACCACCTAGAAAGATGCCTGTTATTTCCAGATAACTTTTTGCCAGTGTGTCTCTTCCACACACTAAATGTGTTCTATGGTTGAGATAAGAATGCAAATGTAAGTAATATGACAATTACTCAACTGTTCTGTGTTCTTGCCAAGGCTAAGGACCTATGGTTACTTATATTTCTTCTAGATGTTACTCTTCTAGATTTTTATTCGTTTTCTTCAATATCTCTGGACTGTGTTCTGATGTATGAGATGCAGAAAGATTTAACTTAATATTTTCACCCAAAGAGTTAGCTGATTGCCCTAGTAATGCTTCTTGTCTCAATGGGTTGGATGGCAGTTTTTTCATAAAACACATTCTCACATGTGCCACGGGCAAAGGCAACCTTTATTCCACTCATATGCTGCCCAACTGGGGCCTGAGAAGTTCACAGATGACCAACACAGACAGTATTGCAGAAATGTAGGTTCTAGGACTGTCTTCTATCTTTACCTGCTCCAGAGGTTACAATCTCATATCTTTAACCCATATCAGGGGTTTGAGACCCAATTCTTCTAGTTAGACATACATACGCATTCTTACCAGCAACTGGAAGTAAAACTGAGATGTTTTTGGATTCTTGGGAAGCTCCTGGAAACAAAGACAAAAAGGTCCACTTAATGGCTGTGAATCAAACACAAGAACAATGGAGGGTTATCACGGGGCAATTTCTCCAAGATTGAGAGAATCTACCATCTTTATAGAGCTTAACAGGTGGCTCAGTGGTAAGGACTTTGCCCGCCAATACAGATGTGGGTTTGATCCCTGGGTCGGGAAGATACCTTGGAGTAGGAAATGGCAACCTACTTCAGTATTCTTGCCTGGGAAATCCCATGAACAGAGGAGCCTGCTTATGGGCTGCAGTCCATGGGGTGGCAAAGAGTCGGACATAACTGAGTGACTGAGCATGCACGGATGCACTGCCAGGCAGGCCTCTTAAACAAGGCTCATCTGTAGGCTTGCGACTGATGTTCAGAATGACAGTGTGGATATACTGTGAGTTCTCAAAGCTTCCTGGAGTCACCATCTGATTTACCATGGAAAGGTTCAGCCACTTATACAAGTAACTGAGCTTTAAGAGCATTTTTGAAAGTTCAAGTATTAGAAAATCTGTCATAGGTTTATGGCAGATTTATTTTCTCTACTAACAAGAATATTCGAATCAGCCAGAATGCTCTGGCCCCTCTTTAAACCAAATAACAGGATGTTCACTTTCTAATAGGTAGAAATCTACAGGTATCACATCCAAGCATGTCTCCACCAAGTACAGATGCTCAGGTGTATTCACTCACACACACACACACACACACACACACACACCCCAACAACAGCCTATATCATGGCCATGCCTTTGAGTTACTGTGTACTCTGTGCCTGCTACACACGTTGTCTCATTGAAATCTTATAACTTGTTGGGAATGCTACCATTATTTTCTTTTAAAGGTTAGAAAACAGATATATCACAAAGAGGTGATATAATCTGCCTAAAGTCACATTACCATAATAACTGGCTGAGCTGAATTCATACCCAGGCATTTTCTGACTCGAGAACTGTTAATCTGAATCACTGCATGCCAGATCAAGTGAATTCTCATGGGAAGATAAAATTTCCATGTTTTATAGTTTTGTTTGTTTGTTTTACATTTTGGCCATGCTGTGTGGACAGGGAGCATGTAGAACTGGACATGGCACAACAGACTGGTTCCAAATAGGAAAAGGAGTAAATCAAGCCTATATATTGTCACCCTGCTTATTTAACTTATATGCAGAGTACATCATGAGAAACGCTGGGCTGGAAGAAGCACAAGCTGGAATCAAGATTGCCAGGAGAAATATTAATAACCTCAGATATGCAGATGACACCACCCTTATGGAAGAAAGAGAAGAACTAAAGAACCTCTTGATGAAAGTGAAAGATGAGAGTGAAAAAGTTGGCTTAAAACTCAACATTAAGCAAACTAACATGATGGCATCTGGTCACATCACTTCATGGCAAATAAATGAGGAAACAGTGGAAAAAGTGACAGACTATTTTTTGGGTTCCAAAATCACTGCGGATGGTGACTGCAGCCATGAAATTAAAAGACACTTGCTCCTTGGAAGAAAAGTTATGACCAACCTAGACAGCTATTAAAAAGCAGAGACGTTACTTTGCCAACAAAGGTCCATCTAGTCAAAGCTATGGTTTTTCCAGTAGTCATGTATGGATGTGAGAGTTGGATTATAAGGAAAGCTGAGTGCTGAAGAACTGATGCTTTTGAACTGTGGTGTTGAAGAAGACTGTTGAGAGTCCCTTGGACTGCAAGGAGATCCAACTAGTCCATCCTAAAGGAGATCAGTCCTGAATATTCATTGGGAGGACTGATGCTCAAACTCCAATACTTTGGCTACCTGATACAAAGAACTAACTGACTCATTGGAAAAGACCCTGATGCTGGGAAAGATTGAAGGCAGTAGAAGACAGAGGATGAGATGGTTGGATGGCATCACTGACTCAATGGACATGAGTCTGAATAAACTCCAAGAGTTGGACATGAACAGGGAGGCCTGGTGTGCTGCAGTCCATGGGGTTGCAAAGGGTCAGACATGACTGAGTGACTGAACTGAACTGTGTGGCATGTGGGATCTTAGTTCCGAGACCACGGATCAAACCCTGTGATGGAAGTGCAAAGTCGTAACCACTGGACCTTCAGGTCCCTCCAGGGACCTTCCTCACATTTTAGTTTTATATGGAACAAAACTCTTGCACCCTTCTCAGTGCCTTAGATTCTTCACACAAGGGGGAAAGTAGAGTTCCCTTTACAGAAACATGCCTTGCATTACCTGATGGATGTTGCCACGGCAGGTAAACCCATCCCCAACGTAGTTTGGTTTGCAAGTACAAGTCCTTTCGTCTTGTCCAGTGTGGTTGCAGATAGCAAATTCGCTACAGCCGCCATTATTCTGGTAAAATTTCAAAGGAGTGGGGGATAGGAATCAGACCAGTCAGCTTGCCAGCCCTGCCAACGCTCACAAAGCGATTCTGTACTGACATTCACTTTTTGTCTTACTCTCTGGTTTCTTTTGAACTGTGGTGTTGGAGAAGACTCTTGAGAGCCCCTTGGACAGCAAGGAGATCAAACCAATCAATCCTAAGGGAAATCAGTCCTGATATTTATTGGGAGGACTGATGCTGAAGCTCCAATAGTTTGGCCACCTGATGCGAAGAACTGACTCATTGGAAAAGAGATCCTGATGCTGGGAATGACTGAAGGCAGGAGGAGAAGGGGACAACAGAGGATGAGATGGTTGGATGGCATCACCGACTTGACGGACATGAGTTTGAGTAAGCTCCAGAAGTTGGTGATGGACAGGGAAGCCTGGCGTGCTGCAGTCCATGGAGTTGCAAAGAGTTGAACATGACTGAGTGACTGAACTGAACTGACTGGTTTGCATTATTTGTCCTTTTCCTGAATTTGTGTTCCATCTCCCTAAAGTTGTAAGAGTCATCCTACTGACCCAGCCTTACACAGGCACACCTCATTTTACTGAACTTTGCAGGCACTGTGATTTTTACAGATTGGAGGTTTGTGATGACTTTGTGTTGTTGGATGATGGTTATCAATGTCTAGTAATGAAGGTATGTATTGGGTTTGCCAAAAAGTTCCATAAGATTTCACAAGTGAATCCAAATGAACTTTCTGGGCAACCCAATACATTATTTATTTATTTAACTCTTAATGTCTTCTTTTTAAAATCAAAGTATGGTTGGCTTACATACATTGTATTTTTTAGACATAATGTTATTGCATACTTAACAGATTTCAATATAGTGTAAATATAACTTTTATATGTACTGAGACACCAAAAATTCTTGTGACTTGCTTTGTTGTAATAGTCACTGTATTTTGGTGGTGTGGAACCAAAGCCACAGTGTCTCTGAGGTGTGTCCATATCTCAAGATGGCAAGTCCATCCCAGCAGATCTCCAGCCCTGAAGAGATCAGTCCAGAGTTGCCAAATGGGAAGTTTATCAGCACCCGGGAGTTAACTAGAAAGGCATCAATCTTGTTTGACACTTCTCAGCTGAAGGCTAAACTTTAATCCATCATAGCAAAGTAATAGTCACCAGCCAGAAGGCAGTTGGTGTAAAATAGACCATCACGGGGGACAGTAGGGACCTCGCCTGGAGAGAAGGGCTTTAATCACAGAGTATCTGTGCTGTTTTCATGCTTGTAGGAGGCTCTCAGGTGGGCAGAGATATGGATGAGCAGGGAAGGTGTATGAACTGGGCCTCTGCTGGGGATCAGAGCCTCGTGTAGGAACAAGCACAGGAAGCGGTCAAGGGTGTGGCCTGTGAGGCAGACAGCCAGGGCCTCAAGTTCTGACTCTGCCATGCGCTCGTTCTGTGACCGGGGCCAGAGACCCCTTTTCCTCCTGCTCTGAGGTGGGTTGAATTATGTGCCCCCCTAAGCTATGTTACATCCTAAGCCCTGGTCTCTGTGAATGGGACCTATTTAGAAAAAGAGTCTTTGCAGATGCAATGAAGGACCTTGGAGATGCGATGTCCTAGATTAACCAGGGGGTCTTAAGTCCACTAGCATCCTCACTGGAAGAGGAGACTCAGATACAGAGGTGAGGCCGCATGAAGACAGAGGCAGAGACTGCAGTGTCTCCAACTCTGCAACTGGGACACGAGGAAGAAATGGCCCAGAAGCAGCTCTGATGGAGGCCCCCTCAACACTGCACCCTAGATGCAGGGAGGGGGCCGTACTCACGGTCAAGCAGACGTTGACGAGGGTGCAGACCTTCCCATCTCCAGTGTACTTCGGCAAACAGTTACAGACGGCCTGTCCAGGAAGAAGGCAGAACGGGGCATTTCACAGACAGGTCCTGCTGGCTCTCATGCCATCATCACCCATCCAGTTTCTGATGCACCGTTTCCTGCTTGCTCACAGTGTGACAGGGACTGAGGGAGGCAGAGTCGGGGTTCCTGAGCCTCCAGCTTCCCCGCCCGAGTCTTTTCGCCCCTCAACCCCTCGCCTCCTTTATGTGGAGTCCTCACACGCTCCCACCTCCCCTAACCTTCTCCCTAGGGAGGCGATGCATCGGCCACAGCGCTGGGGAGTATGTGACCGAGAGAGGGCTGAAAACCGTGATCTTCTGCTGTTGTACATGTATTTCAGAGGCTCAAGCCCAAGAAAAATGGTAAGATTTGGGCATCAGGAAGCTGAAGGAAAGGAGAGCATGGCTGGAGACCTTCATGTTTCTGGAGCCATGTGGTGTTTGCACATGCCCACTTCTTCCCACTGCGCTATGCTGTGTTAGTCGCTCAGTCATGTCCAACTCTTTGTGACCCCATGGACTATAGCCCATCAGGCTCCTCTTGTCCATAGGGATTCTCTAGGCAAGAATACTGGAATGGATTGCCAAGCCCTCCTTCAGGGGATCTTCCCAACCCAGGGATTGAACCCAGGTCTCCCACATTGCAGGAGGATTCTTTACCATCTGAGCTACCAGGGAAGCCCAAGAATACTGGAGTGGGTAGTCTAACTCTTCTCCAGGGGATCTTCCTGACCCAGGAATTGAACCGGGGTCTCCTGCACTGCAGGTGGATTTTTTACCAGCTGAGCTACCAGGGAATCCCCACTGTAGGAAAGGCCTTTCCCCCACGAACCCTTTGTTCCCTGCTCCTCCCACCTTCCTCCTCTTTCCAAAACAACGATCTCTAGGGGAATTGTTTCAGAATTTCCTCTAATGTATTTATTTCATCCTGTTGCTCCCTAGAGGTCTGTTCTCAGCCCCTCTCCCTCGGGCCTGGGTCTGTATCTGCAGGAATTTGCTCCTAGGAAAATGTAGCCCCGCAGAGAGGCAGAGCTCACCTGGTTGGGTCCCGTCTGTGTACACTCTGCATGCTTGTGGCAGCCACCATGGTTCTCCAAGCAGGGGTTGATCTCTTTAAAACAAAAATCCCACACCTGGCATGAGGATCGAGCCTTATTTTTAAGTAAAGGCATCTAGATGGATCCAACCAAGCAGAGCAGGTGTCAAGGCGTGAGTCAGTTTTCTTGGCAACTCTGTGGCTGAAATAACCCAACAGGGAGGGTGCTGGCTGTGGTTTCTCAAAACTGCCTCCTCTGGGACGGGACTGTGCCAGCAGAGGCGTATCTGCAGGCTTGACTCTGTCCCTCTATTGAATGAATATGAGTGTTTGCACCCAAGGACTTGAAATAATAGATTCTGGAGTCTAATTCAGCATGTTATGAATGGAGGGATGTAGGAATTTAAAAAAAAACACACATTTGTAACCATCACAGTGTAATTGGCTCAGAGAAGAATCATCAGTAGATGCTCAATTTAGGAGGACATTTGGATGGCAAGCAGGATGTCTGCTTGATGTGAAAGCGTTTCCTAGCCGATTGCTTATAAGCAGCCAAGGGAAAACAAGTAAATGGAAAACAAGTGGAGGGGTCAGATAGCACCTTGACTGAGGGGTCAACACTAAAGGCAGTTGGAAATCGCAGGTGAGAGGTGGTACCTACCTATGCACACGATGCCATCGCCAGTATAGCCTGCCTTGCACACACACACCCGGCTTCCTGGGGTGGTTCTTTTACAGACAGCCTTGGCAGAACACCCTCCATTGCTGATCTCACAGGCATTGATTGCTATAGAAGAGAAAGATGACACAGAGCAGTAGAGGAGGGGGGGGAAAATTGATGTGTTTTTACTTGAGTGATTGAGAAATAGAAGTTACTTCAAAATGGCAGGCATTGGATTAAACATAGATAATTCAAAAGAATGCAAAGCACTAGATGTCACTGGTGAATTCTACCAAACATTTAATAAATACCAAAATTTCACATGCTCTCCTAAAAACTGAAAGAGGAGGGAAGACTTCTCAGTTCATTCTATGAGACCAGTATTACTCTGATACCAAAACCAGGTAAAGCTATCACAAAACAACTATAGACTAACATCCTTCATGAATATAGATTCAATATCCTCAAGAAAATACTTGCAGGTCAAATTTAGAAATATATAAATGTGATTATGTACTGTAAGAAAGAGGTACTAATATAGGAATACAAGATTGTTTAACATCTCCCAAGTCAATGAATGTAATAGAGCACAGCAACAGAATGAAAGACAAAAACACAATCATCCTAGTATAAGGAGCAAAGCCTTTTGTCAAAATTCAATATTGTTAATGATAAAAACACTCAATAGACTAGGAATAGAAGGCAACTTCCTTAACCTATAAAGGACATTTTTCCCTTATGAAAAACCCACAGCTAAGGTCACGCTTGGTGATGGCAGACCAAATGCTTTCTCCCCTGATTGGGAATAAGGCAAGTAGGTCTGCTCTTACTACTTCTGTTCAACACTGTGTTGAATGAAGGTTCTGGTCAGGGCAATTAGGCAAGAAAGAAACAAAAGGCATTCAGGTTAGAAAAGATGTTAAGGCATTTCTGTTCGCAGATAACATGATGTGCTATGGAAAATCCTGAGGTCAGGTGAAGTCGCTCAGTCATGTCCGACTCTTTGCGACCCTGTGGACTGTAGCCCACCAGGCTCCTTAGTCCATGGAATTTTCCAGGCAAGAGTACTGGAGTGGGTTGCCATTTCCTTCTCCAGAGGATCTTCCCAACCCAGGGATCGAACCTGGGTCTCCCGCACTGCAGGCAGACGCTTTAACCTCTGAGCCAACAGGGAAGCCCCTGGAAAATCCTGAAGAACCCACTAAAAAAAAAAACCCACTAAAAAGAATTAGAGTGAATCATTGAATTCAACAATATTGAAGGCCACAGGATCAATAGTCAAAAATCAATTGTACTTCTAGACCATAGCAATGAGCAAACTGAAAATGAAATTAAGAAAACAATTCCACTTACAATAGCATCAAAAGATGGACTCCATTAATAAATTATGAAACACTCTGAAAACTACAAACATTGTGGAAAGAAACAAAAGATGACCTAAATAATAGAAAGACTTTCCATGTTCATTGATGGAAAGAATTAATATTGTTAAGGTGGCATTACTCCCTATATCTGATCTCAGATTAAAGGCAATCTATCAAAATCCCAGTTGATATTTTTGCATAAACTGACAAGATTATCCTAAAACTTGTATATAAATTCAAAGGGCCCAGAAAAGTCAAAACAATCTTTAAAAAAAAGAGCAGAGTTGGAGGACTCATACTCCCTATTTTCAAACCTTACTACAAAGCTTCAGTAATAAAGAGAGGGTGGAACTGGCAGAAGGATCCATATGGAATTGAGTCTAGAAATAAACTTAAACATCTGTGGTCAACTGATTTGCCACAAAGGTGCCAAAATGTTATTTCTATCACAGGAAGAATGATCTTTTCAAAAATTGATACTAAGACAATTAGACATCCATATGTGAAAGAATGAATTTGGACCTCACTATATATACAAAAGAGCTTCTCTGATGGCTCAGCGGTAAAGAATCCACCTGTAAAGCAGGAGACATGGGTTCAATCCCTGGGTGGGGATGATCCCTGGAGAAGGGAATGACAACCTACTCCAGTATTCTTGTCTGGAGAATCCCATGGACTGAGGAGCCTGGTGGGCTATAGTCCATAGGGTTGCAAAGAGTCGGACAGACTGAAGCAACTGAGTACACAGGCATGTATACAGAAATCAATTCAAAGTGGATCAAAGATCTGGAGTCCCAAGGTGTGCATATGAGTCCTGGCTTGCCTTTCATTCACCATGTGACTTTAGACAAATGACTTAATTAGTATGAATTTTGGGGTACACCCATACAAGCTTATGCACAGGTTTGGATAATGTATATGAAAGTTTTATAGAAATATTGAGCATTATATTAACTTACAGATGACAAAATGAGGCAAAGAGAAGTCAAGCAGCTGTCCCCAGGTAACATACACTATAAGAACATAGATTTAAACTCAGGGAGTCTAACGATAGGACTGTTTATAACAGCTGCCATTTTGCTATCTCCCCCCAAAACAGGGGGCAAGAGAAACATTACAGTTATTTGTCTTTCCACTGTTTTCACTGGTATGTTGAACACATCCTACTTCAGGGAACACCTGAGACAATCCCCAGGGTCAGATGGTTTAGAGAAGACAGCTGCCAAGAGAAAGGGCAAGTGGTGTTTGCAGAAAAATGCACAACATCCTGCCTCCCGCCTGGATGGGACTCACCATACCCTTCCCCCTAGGATCCCAGCTCCTGCCCCATGAGGCACTCAGAGGTCCTCCCTAAGGCTTGGGAAGAGAGTTGATCCCTAGCACAGCCCCTCCACAGGCAGCTAAAACTGCAGTCACTTATCAGGCAAACAACAGAGTGTGTATATGGAGGCATTGGTCCGAGGATATGGAGGGTAGCCGCCCATCTTCAGAGAGCATCCTAGTGCTCAAACCTATACTTCACACACTACTTCACATAACCTACACAATATCCAGTAGCCCTAACAGGTAGGTCTATCATTCTTCCCATTTTACAGATGAGGAGACCAAGGCTTAGAGGCATTAAATAAGTGGCTCAAGGTTATACAATCAATGGAAACGACAGAGGCTGATTCAAGTCTAACTCCAGCTTCTGGATTCTTAATGAATTAACCCATTAAGCTCCTCTGGGTGTTATGAATATGAAGTTCACTTATGAAGACGGAAGGGTTGGCTGTGAATTGCAAGTAAGGTTTGATGAAATTGAGGCCCACCAGGCTCCCTCTGCTTCTGTGAAAGGGTCCCTGTGGTTTGAATGGGGGTAACAACTGGCACTCTGCCAACGTGTCAGGTAGCTCAGGGGGCAGCTTGTTCAAAAGGCTGGACCTGGCAAACTGATGGTGACGTCATTTTTAGTTTTGTACTTAAATCTATCATAAATCCTCAGAAATGGTCTCAGGAAGCTGCTTCCCTAAAGATGGGGTCTGGTGGACACACTATTAGGAAAAATCCCCTTTGCATCATTCCCAAAGGTGGCCAGAGGGCTCCTACTTGGCGCTGGTGTGGCAGGTCCCATTGCAGTTGTCTTTCGTGATCTCTGAAACAAGAGAACCAAATGCTGTCAGCCTTTCTTTAACAAATCTCACTCAAGAATATTCTTTTAGTACTTGGTGATAGGAAATGACTTAGTTCCTCACAAGTTAACTGGTACCCATCATGGGAACTGTGTGACCATGTAAATTCTCTTGTACCTTGGTTTCTAGGAAGCTCAGAGACAAATCTGAAGGTCAAATACACCAATGGAGTGTCTCCTGTGTGCCAGGTCCATGCTAGGTGGTGAGGCTGCACACTACTTCCCGGGGTTTAATTTCCTATTTTATTGGGTTGGCCACAAAGGTCATGTGGGATTTTGTAAGAGCTTATGGAAGGTCCCAGATGAATTTTTTTGCCAATCCAATATTTATACTTTCTATGCTCCTTATTCTTCTTTTTTTCCATCATTTTGCTACAGAGTGATATAAATAAGCAAATTTTGTTGTGGTTGTTTAGTCACTAAGATGTGTCCTACTCTTTTGTGACCCCCCATGGACTGTAGCTCCCTGGGGTCCTCAATCTATGGGATTTCTCAGGCAACAATACTGGGGTGGGTTGCCATTTCCTTCTCTAGGGGATCTTCCCAATCCAGGGATCAAACCCACACCCCCGTCACCACTGGCAAGTGTATTCTTTACTGCTGAGCCGCCAGGGAAGCCCCAATCAGCCAATACCTAATTATAATTAAGTTCTTGTTGTTGTTGTTTCGCATGTGCAAAAATAGCCCAGAGCCTGGCATGCAGCAGGTACTCACTACCTATTTGCTGAATTAATTCCTAAATTTCCTGGAACAATATTATGTTCTTATTCTTGGATGCCCAGCTAACAGATACTTCCTGGCAGGGGAGGATCTGGCAAGAAATTGTTAGAGATGATGGAAAAGTACCCACTGGGCTGGTCGCTCAGGCTAAGAGCCTTTGGGAAAGAAATCTTGTTAGGTCTGGCCAAATTATACGGAAGGTCCTGAAACAGAGACGGCTGTGAGATGGCCGTGTTTTCCATGAGAGGGAACATTTACAGATTCCGATGAGCTGGGTGGAAGCAGTGCCGTTCTGTGCCTTTACGCGTGCTAGTCCCTGAGTCCAGAGAAGGTGATGGCACCCCACTCCAGTGTTCTTGCCTTGAGAATCCCAGGGATGGGGGAGCCTGGTGGGCTGCCATCTATGGGGTTGCACAGAGTCGGACATGACTGAAGCAACTTAGCAGCAGTCCCTGAGTCTGGAAATCTCTTTCTCTCTGTTCTGTTTCTGAAATCCCAGCCACCTTTTAGGGCTTCCTCTCTGGAATCTGCTCTAGACATTTGATTCAGTTAATTGATAGAGACCACATGGTGTGCTCTTTTGAGAAGGATGTGGTGTCCCTATCTGACCTCAGAGGGAAGAGTGCAATGATCAATTAACGATGTCTGACATGGCTCGGGAGTGGGGGATTTGCATGCGAACAAAGAATCTAGTCTGGTGGAGAGGCACTTTACTCTGCACTCTTATATCACAATTTTTTGAATATGACTGAACATTTATTTACATTACGAGGCTGAAGCTCCTTGTACAGATTGTGCTCCTTGTACAGACTGTGCTGGAAAACGGGGCAAGTGCCAACTGGCAAATAGCTTTGCACTACACTCTCCTAACAGAAGAAGAAGATATTAAGAAGTGGTAGGAATGCACAGAGGAACTATACAAAAAAGGTCTTTATGACCCAGATAACCATGATGGTGTGATCACTCACCTAGAGCCAGACATCCTGGAGTGCAAAGTCAAGTGGGCCTTAGGAAGCATCACTAAGAACAAAGCTAGTGGAGGTGATGGAATTACACTTGAGCCATTTCAAATCCTGAAAGATGATGTTGTGAAAGAGCTGCACTCAATATGACAGCAAATTTGGAAAACTCAGCAGTGGCAATAGGACTGGAAAAGGTCAGTTTTCATTCAAATCCTAAAGAAAGGTAATGTCAAAGAATGCTCAAACTACCACACAATTGCACTCATCTCACATGCTAGTAAAATAATTCTCAAAAATTCTCCAAACCAGGCTTTGACAGTATGTGAACCACGAACTTCCAGATGTTCAAGCTGGATTTAGAAAAGGCAGAGGGAACCAGAGATCATATTGCCAACATCCATTGGATTGTTGAAAAAGCAAGAGTTCCAGAAAAACATCTATTTCTGTTTTATTGACTACACCAAAGCCTTTGACTGTGTGGATCATAACAAACTGTGGAAAATCCTTCAAGAGATGACACACAATTGCACTCATCTCACATGCTAGTAAAATAATTCTGAAAAATTCTCCAAACCAGGCTTTGACAGTATGTGAACCACGAACTTCCAGATGTTCAAGCTGGATTTAGAAAAGGCAGAGGGAACCAGAGATCAAATTGCCAACATCCATTGGATTGTTGAAAAAGCAAGAGTTCCAGAAAAACATCTATTTCTGTTTTATTGACTACACCAAAGCCTTTGACTGTGTGGATCATAACAAACTGTGGAAAATCCTTCAAGAGATGGGAATAGCAGACCACCTGACATGTCTCCTGAGAAATCTGTAATGCGGGTCAAGAAACAACAGTTAGAACCGGACATGGAACAACAGACTGGCTCCAAATTGGGAAAGGAGTACGTCAAGGCTGTATACTGTCACCCTGCTTATTTAACTTATATGCAGAGTACATCATGAGAAATGCTGGGCTGGATGAAGCACAAGCTGGAATCAAGATTGCTGGGAGAAATATCAATAACCTCAGATATGCCGATGATACCGCCCTTATGGCAGAAAGTGAAGAAGAACTAAAGAGCCTCTTGACGAAAGTGAAAGATGAGAGTGAAAAAGTTGGCTTAAAACTCAACATTCAGAAAACTAAGATCATGGCATCCAGTCCCATCACTTCATGGCAAACAGATGGAGAAACAATGGAAACAGTGACAGACTTTATTTTTTGGGCTCCAAAATCACTGTGGATGGTAACTGCAGCCATGAAATTAAACACTTGCTCCTTGGAAGGAAAGTTATGACCAACCTAGACAGCATATTAAAAAGCAGAGACATTACTTTGCCGACAAAGATCCATCTAGTCAAAGCTATGGTTTTTCCAGTAGTCATGTATGGATATGAGAATTGGACTATAAAGAAAGCTGAGAGCCAAAGAATTGATGCTTTTTAACTGTGGTGTTGAACAGGACTGTTGAGAGTCCCTTGGACTGCAAGGAGATCCAACCATTCCATCCTAAAGGAAATCAGTCCTGAATATTCATTGGAAGGACTGATGCTGAAGCTGAAATGCCAATACTTTGGCCACCTGATGTGAGGAACTGATTCATTGGAAAAGATGCAAAGATGCTGATGCTGGGAAAGATTGAAGGCAGGAGGAGAAGGGGACAACAGAGGATGAGATGGTTGGATGGCATCACCGACTCGATGGACATGAGTTTGAGTAAGCTCCGGGAGTTGGTGATGGACAGGTAGGCCTGGCGTGCTGCAGTCCATGGGGTTGCAAAGAGTCGGACACGACTGAGTGACTGAACTGAACACCCTCCTACGGTGTTTTTCCTATAAGCAATGAAATTCTCCTCCTGCAAGCAATGGAGAATCACAGCAGGTCATTAAGTCCTGGGGCGTGGGTGGGAAGCAATACTGCTGTGGTCCAGATGTTTCTGTCCGCTGCCCCCAGTCCACACTTAGAAATGCAATCTGCAATATGTTGGTACTTGAAGGTGGGGACCCAGGTGATTAGCTCATGAGTGTGGAATCTTCATGAATGAAACTAATGTCCTTATAAACGAGACCCTGGAGAGTTCCCTTGCCCCTTCTGCCATCACATGAGAAGACAGCCCTCTGCACCCAGAAGAGGGCCGTTACCAGAACCCAGCCATGATTCTGAATGCTAGCCTCCAGAACAAAATAACTTTCTGTTGTTTATAAGCCACTCAGTCTATGGTACTTTGTTATAGCCTGAACAGACCAAGACATCTATGCTTTAGACAGTTCTGTGTGGCAGCAGCGTGAAGACGGAATGGAGGAAAATGTGACAGAAGGCAAAGAGATGGATCACAAGGGCCCTGGTGAGAGGAGCAGCAGGAAGGAGCTGAAACGGTTCACCTACGGTACTAGGGCCAGGGCAGGGCGAGGCTGAGAGGGTGCCTCCAAGACTGGGTGAGCAGCTGGGGGTGGACTGGGGTCTTTCTCCACAGTAGAGAAAGCAGGAAGAAGATGAGTCTGGTGGTTCATCGTTGGCCCCGCTGTCTTCCCCTCATGGCACAAATACACCTCTACCTGCCTAATGACACGTATGTCTCCAGCCTTGGCCTCCCTCTTGGGACTTCCACCCACACACTCACACCTGCTCTACAGTGACTGTCTGGAAACCTTCCACATCTTCCCCAGACTGCCGGCTGCTGGGCCGGGGACCACATACTGCTCGTTGCCGTGTCCTCCGGCAGGAGCTCCAAGTGTCTGATGAATGAATGAGTGAGCCAGTACCTCCTGGGAATCTCCACCTGGGTGTTCTCCCGCCCCTCAAACCCACCCGCCTGCAAACCATGCTACCTCTTGCACCCTGCCCCTAAGCTGGACTCCCCCAGAACGGGCCCATAATCTACACAGTGGGCCCCTCCCTCCCTCTTCCTTTCTTCTGTATCTCTAGTTGCCTCGTGCTCTTGATTTTAACTCATTTGACAATTAAGTGTCTTTGTTTTCCCTGCCACAGTCAGGCCACCGCCTTGGTTCAGATTTTTGTTAACTGCCTCCTGAAAACCTGTGCAGCCTTCAGGTTGTTCCCTGTCCCTTTAAATGTGCTTGGTCCTCCTGTGCACACGAGGGTAGTCTCTGATACATCAGATGACCTCCTGATTATCCTTGGCTGTCACTTCTGTCTGGCTCTATTTCAGGGATTCCCCCAGGCTGTCTTCCTGTGTATGTGACCCCGTTGCTCCCTACTTTCCTATCCTAGACCCTCTAAACTCTTGCTTGGCACACTAGCATTTTACATCTGCTCTAGGGTATCTCCTTGGCTTGAGACCATTTACACTTCAACTTTAGCTTTTCAGTGAAATCTGTGTTACCCTGATTTTTAGTATCACCTGGAGTTTTGGGCAAAGACACTCCTTCTGATAACTCCATATCCCTGGAGCTCTCATTCGGCTGTCAGACACCTGTGACTCCTCTCCAGCTCCCGCCCCAGAAGAGGGGGACTTTCTGAATACCTACTTCTAGGGGTAATTTCTCCAGTCCAGTGTCAGAATGACCTTTCTAAAACACAGATCACATCATACTGCTGACTTGCTCAAAACCCTTGAACGCCTTCCCAACAGGAAGCTTCAGCAGAAGGTCCACCGCCCTTAGGCTTCCATGACTTGACTCCTGCCCACATTTCTAGCCCGTTCTCATTCCACGTTCCTCTTTGCCCCTATATTCCTCTCATCCTGCAATCCTGTGGTTCTGTAGATATGCAGAGTTCCCCTACATCTTTGGGCTTTTCCATAAGCTTCTCTCTGTGTGAAATTTTCTCTCCTCTCATCACTCTCATAGGGACACATAAGGAATCATCAGTGCAGTAGGAGGGGGAAGGGTTCAGGAAAATGGACTGGCTCAGACCCTACTGAGAGTGGGAAATAAATTGATATAATCTCTTGGCAATAAGTAGCAAACTTTTCCCCCAAAGTACCAACTGCTAACTCAGAAATTCCACCTCAAGGAATCTAACCAAATGGATTAATAAGATAAATGCAAATATATATGAATATATACACACATATGCATATATACACACACATATATATAGATGAATGAAATAGTCTTTGCAGCATTGTTTATGATAGAAGAAAACTAATTTTAAGAACATGGTAAAGAGAATGGCTACCCACTCCAGTATTCTTGCCTGGAAGATTCCATGGACAGAGGAGCCTGGTGGGCTACAGTCCATGGGGTTGCAAAGAGTCAGACACAACTGAGCCACTAACATAGTCTGATAATCGGATATCATATAGAAATTAAAAAATGATATTTCTCTATGTATTTACTCACATGAAACGATATTGATCATATGTATTATGTAAGTGAGAGACTCACAAAACTGTGTGCAGAGCATGGTCCCATACACATGAGTATGAATAATTTTTATTTTTTTAAATGTTTTATTTTACAAACTATTTTTGCTGCAAGTAGGAATTATTGCCAAAGAAAGAAATGAAGATGCCATTTCTATTTTTGGAGGAAAAAACAGAGAACAGATCACAAGTACCAGAGGCTGGCTCTTACCACTGTCACATTTCACTCCTCGCCAGCCCACGTCACAGTCGCAGGCACCATCGCCCAAGGGTCCTTGATTGCACCTCCCGTGGACACAAGTACACGCTAAGTGGAAACAGCCACACACTGTCAGATTTTTGGCCTGTGTTCAACAACTCACTTTTCATTTACTACAAAGTTTCACTTCTGTGTATTTAAATTCTCCAGTCGCTTCCATATAATTAGTGTCACTAATGGGTGGGTGGGGGAAGGGGCTGGATTCCCAGGAAGAGCAGGGGGCATAGGAGTGGGCTAAATGGTAAAACAGGTTGTGCTTCAACAAAGACCACCCTTTGGGGACTGCGTAGCACTGGGGCAGTGACCCAAGCAGTGTGAGAGTGTCCTTGGCTCAGGTTATCAGAGGAGCCAAGGTTATGTGGGATCCCTTGGGATGGAACCATGTTTATTCCCCAAGAGTAGGTTTCAGAGAGGAGTCCTCTAGGATCCCATAAACCTGGTGAGGCACTGCCTTCATTGACTACATAGAAATGCTGATTCCTTTGTTATGCAGCAGTGTGGTGAGTGTCTTTAGGAACTGGATGAAAGCTAACAATGCCTTTCTCAGAAAAAAGCATTCAGCCTTGGGGGTTTGCTGGACCCTGTGAGGATCAACTGTGGATCCTAGGTTAGGAAATCCTGCATAAACGCAAGTATATAATTCTTCCATATAACAACAGAAAAAATCAGCACACTAACGCCAATTACATATTATACATCCCAATTATAATGATTCAATTATATATTGATTTTCGTCTGGCTTGGACTGGCTGATGAGAAAACAGTGATAGCAAGTTACATGCATGACTCTCAATAGAAGGTAGAAAAAAATGCTTTGTTTTCCCATCATGGATTAGAAAACCCCTCTTCCCTGTCAGCCCCTCATAAGTGTGTGCCCCTGGGCACAAGAAAGTCAGGGTGGGAGACTGCAGGTGACCTAGCTAAAACAGATCACAATGTTCACAAAAACAACATAAAGCATGCGGCTGGCTGTGTGGACCTACAGAGTGATCATCACGTAAAGGGCCTGATTCAAGAACAAGGCTTTGGAGGGCATGGAGGGCAGCAGGGTATGCATTCAGATCTTATCAGGTGTGACCTTGGGGGAAGTCATTCAACCTCTTTGCCTTAAGTCTTCATTTGTAAAAAGGGGGCATGAACACTCCAGTATATATGGTTCCCGTGTGGATTAAATGAGATAATGTGCACAGATCTGCTTTTCAAACAATCACACAATGTCCAAGATTGGGTGTAACCACAAAGACCAGGGCCCACAGACTAATACAGAAACATGGGTGGGTTGGACAATGTCAGTGAGCAGATGGGAGTGGGCTGGTAGGGGCAGGTTAGTCAGTACTGAAAATATTTGGCGTTGCTGCCCAGTGCAAATTACACAGCACAGAAGTTCTTGTCATTCACATGATAATGGCGGTGGGCGCGAGGTGGTGGGGGGTGGCTTCCAGCCTGCCCTAGACACCAGCTGGTTAGGGAGCACGCATTTAGACGCCCTTTCCTCCCGCATTTCCGGCTGGCCTGGGGAGCCCGCGCGTGGTGGTGGGGTACGCACCTTGGTCGCAGTGCACGCCGTACTTGCCCTCCGTGCAGGTCTCACAGGCCGTCCCGCTGAAGCCCCGCCCACACTCACACGCGCCTGTGCCGTTGGCTCCGTCCAAGCAGATGCCGTTTCCGAAGCAGACGTTCTCAGGTTTCCCTGGGCAAGGCTGGCACTGGGGGCCAAAGTAGCCCGCACAGCATTCTCTTGTCTGAAACAGAAGGGCCAGGCTGGGTGGGTACAGGGCCATACCGCCGTCCTTGGACGTGTCCAGCCACAGTGTGGACATCTTGCAGGCGGGACTGGCTGTGTGCCCGTAGCCTTGACCCCCCGTGGAATGGTGATAAGGGACGGGGGCAGCATCCCCCAGTAACAGGGCAGGGGGGCATGCAATTTCCACGGGTGCCAGCACCAGCATGGAGGCTTCTGTTGAAGAGCTGGGAAGGACCGGAAGGAAAAAGGCAAGCAGGAGGAGAGGGTGAAGAAAAGTGAGAGGGGAGGAGGGGCAGCAGGAAGAACGAGTCGCGTAGGTGATGCCAGATGGGCCCTGGTGTTGTTTAGTCACTAAGTGGTCTCTGCCTCTTTGCAACCCCACAGACTGTAGCCTGCCAGATTCCTCTGTCCATGGGATTTCCCAGGGGAGAATACTGGAGTGGGTTGCCGTTTCCTTCTGCAGGGATCTTCCCGACCCATGTCTCCTGCATTGCAGGCGGATTCTTTACCACTGAGCCACCTGGGAGGGGCCCTGGTCATCCCCAAACCTGGCCCCTGTGTGTTGTGTTATTTCACCTGGTGCTGAAGGTTGGGAGGCAGGTGAGACCTCTGATGTTCTATAATGACTTTTATTTCTGGGAAGCCCTGCAGGGTTATGTTTGGGCCTGCTTTTATTCTTGAGTGCACTAAAACACAACATCTCCTGCAGCTGCCGGCTCCACAGCTTAAGAGCTGAATCACTGGCCTCCAGGATTGGCAGAGGCTGTGTCTTCTGTGAAAGAGCAGTTCAGGATGTTACAGAGAAGTTTCCTGCAGATTCCAAAGCCACAGCCGAGAGGCCCCTGGCCCTGGGCTTCCGCTTTTCTAAATGACCAGGCGCCCCTGTTCTTGCTTTAGGGAGTTGCCCATTTCCTGTCTCTTTTCCTTTCTTGTGAGAACAGGAAGATCCTCTTAGCCTACTGGTCCCTCTGTTGCTTCACCATGAGACTGAAGATGGCAGCTGTCACCAGTGTACTGACTTGCAGGGCCGTCCTGAGTGTTAGTGCTACTCTGGCTATTTTGAGTGACAATGTGATGGAGATATTGAGGGGACTTCCCTGGTGGTCCACTGGTTAAGAATCCGCCTGGTAATGCAGGCCGTGTGGGTTTAAGCCCTGGTCGGGGAACTAAGAATATCAGGGGGCAACTCAGCCCATGGACCAGAACTGGAGAGCCCATGTGCCACAGCGAAAGATGCTGCATGTTGCAGTGAAGGTCCCATACGCTGCAACTAAGGCCTGATGCAGCTAAACAGACAAATATTTAAAAATGATGAGAAGGAGGGCAAGATGGCACAAAGAATCCGTGCAAAGGCACTTTGAAAAGTGTAGCATATGATTATGTTTCTCAACATTACTGCCTTTGTTAGAAGGCTTATTAAATTGTTATACTCACAATGACGGTTTTCACACACGTTGGCTGGCACCCAAAGACCGGGGATCGCTTGCCCATGAAATAAATGGTATACAGACATCTCCTCATCTCTTGGCCCTATGAAATAACAGCAATTATCTTAATATCAGCTTTTCAGTTAGGACAAAGCTTTCCAACCTCTGAAAGCAAGGGGGTGGGTGATACATTGCTGTCTCTCTAATTGAAATGTTCTGGAAAGGGAGGGGGTTGGCTTCCAGGAGCTGCTTCATAAAAAAGAAAATGTAACATTGAAATGTTGGCTGCCAGAATACGAGGTGGCAAAATGCAGATAATTATCCCTTAAAGTGATACTCCATAAAGAGAACTTTTCTTTAGAAGATTAGTTCAAGTTAGGAAGAATCATAGAGTATCTCAGATAAAAGCATCTTCCCAACACTCAACATTGAACTGAGACTTGGTTTCGTTTTATTTATTGGTTGATGGTTGCCTGGTCTGTGGGAGGATTAAGGCTGTTTACAAAGAGTATTTACACTTATACAAGAGTAAATGCAAACGCAAGTGAGAAGAGTCAGCACTGTTATTGTCATAAATTACTATTGTGCCATGGAAGGTGCATGTGTGTTGATTCTTTGTAATTGTTGGAGCAGCCTCTGAAGCACTTTTTCCCTATAAACAGCTAAAGAAACATAGACAGATCATTCATTCAGAGATATGTGTGTCACCCCCCAAGTCTGTCATGTGTTTCTTTGCGAAAGTTAGTTATAACTTCAACCATAAAGGGAATCAGGAAGGTGGGACTCCTCAAGGCTTGAAACAGTGTTACTCTGAAGTCCATTTCCTCTGATAAGATTTCCTGCTCCTGTCCTCAACCAGCTACTGGGATATGGAAGATGTAGAAACTGAAAAATCCCTTCTTCCACAGGGCGCTGATTGAGTTGAGCTCCTGTTTCTATTCATTTATTAATCAAAATTTTGCTTTGGTTCAAAAAAATGGATTCAAGATTTTAGAAAGATGCATACGAGATTAAGAAGGTGAGATTAAATTAAAACCCAGTGAAGGAAGGAGGGCAGTGAAATGAGGTGTGCTGGAGACTCACTTTCTAATTCAGACCATCCTGTGATCCAGAAAGTTTTATCAAAGAAGATATAAAAGAAATACTTACTAGCGGTTTAGTTCCAAATGGGCAGATGGGCGACTGGGGACACTTTCCACACTTTCCCTTGGTAAAACACAGAGGCAAAGTGAGTATTTCATGGTTATTACTTTTCATCAAAACAAGGCTGCAAATATTTTCTAGACTTGAGGCTGAAGGTTTTAGGCTACAGAACTGCAAATCAGAAGCTCATCTGGCTAACCTCTTTCATGTCCTTTGAGCCAACCACTTCAGCTACTTCGGGTCATGGACATTGGAGCATCACTTTCTCCGCTATACAATTCAGATGCTTGTAATCTTGTAACCTGTGTGAGTCTTAACTCAGTTAAATCCTAATTCCTTTAACACCAACTCTCATTTATTGAAAACTCACTATTTAGTGAATTGGGCCAGACTGTGAGATTAAAGAATGCATCACCCACAGTGCCCCCAGCCCTAGGGGCACCCTGTCCAACTGAGAGGTCAGCATGGAGATAATATCCACTGTCATGAGACAAAGATTTACAAGTGAAGAATGACAGACATTTTAAAAGTGCCAGCCTGTTCCAAACAGGAGGAGGCCAATGTGACTAGTTGTTAACTTGGCACCTATGGATGGTATAGCTTGGCCATTCACAGCTCTCGCTCTGGGGCCAGACTGCCTGGACTTGAACTCCTTTGCCACTTGCTAGCTCTGTGAACCTGGGCGTGTCACTTAATCTCTCTAGGGCTCATTTTCCCCATCTGCAAAATGGACAGACTGATAGTGCTTACTCTGTAGGGTATTGTGAGGATTCCATGGGTTAATACATGTAAAATGTTTAGAGCAGTGCTTAGCACATAAAAAGTGCCCAACAGATGTTAACAGTTATCATTATTACTGAGAGAACCTATACCATCTCATGGAGTAAAAAGCCTCAATTACTTGTCCTATATTATACTGAAATGATCCATTTCCATATTTTCTCTCCTGGTAGACGATGGTGGGCCCAACCCTGCCCATGGGTGTACAGGGCTCCTTCCCTATGCCTGTGCTGGGCATGATACATTCTCCCCTTGAGGAAGACCATGGCTTTGAAATCCTGCTCAACACAATCCTTCAGGCAGCCTTTCCAAGGCATATAAGGCACTAGACTATAAGCCCATTGAGGACAAGGGTCATGTCATATTTATTTCTGTAGAGCCACAACCAAGTACGTTCCTTGGCATTTAGAGATGTTCCTTTAGTGTTTTTTTGAACTGAATTGAGATACTCTAATAGATGAGTCCCAGGCTTTCAAAATTATAAAAAATAAGCCAACACTCTTTAGTGACATCACTGGTCTTGGATAGAACTTACTCGTACGATAGTAGTGTCATTAATGTCACATCTATTCTTCTGAATTTCCAGCACTTTCCCCAAGCCATGGATCACTCCCTTGTCAGTGGCTACATTGGTGTAGTTTATCGGAGCCTCATTTACGTAGAGCTGTGAACAGGAAGGTGAACTGTCAATTTTTACTGCAGTGATTTTAAGGGAAATAAGGATGATAGGGATTGGAGGATGTCAACACGACACTGGCCTAGGAGATTCTGCAGTATTCACCCGGCGGTGTAGCACATTGTACTGGAGACAGCTCTGCCCTAGGAGAGCTGAGGGACAGGTCTGCACCTGGTACCTTCCATCTGTGTGACCTTGGGCCAGTTGCTTTTCCTCTTTGACCCTCAATTTCCTCCTTTGTAAAAAGAAGGGTTTGGTCATGATAACTTCTAAGTTTTCTCTCCATCATCCAAATGATTCGTTTTCACTGTTCAAAAAATTCTGAATCACGATCACTATGTTAGTGCCATTGATAATATGTCTCTAAGGATGTGCTCAGCTGTGCTAGTTATTGGTGGCCTCAGAGGTGTGGATGCCTTCCACAGCCAAGACATAGAGAATGAAACTTAGCATCCTTTTAGCATCTCTCTGCTTCCTGGTTAACTTGCAAGCACCTCTCAGTAAGACTAAATGACCATTATACAAGAATAAAAATAATATTTGAGTGTTTTGCTACTGCTAAGTCACTTCAGTCATGGATACTGGGGTGGGAGCAGTTGGCCCTAGGTCTGCAGTCTGTATGAACAACCAATGGTAATAATGTTCAGTCATTTGGCTGCTGGATCCTTCCTTCACATGTCAGGTGGCTCCTTACACCCTGAGGCCATGCCACTTTGGGGGGTTACGTTTGGCTGCCAGGTTCCCTGCCACCTTGGAGGTGGCCTGGGGACTGTCTGTTATTAGGAAGCAGAACTGAAGGGCCCTGTAACTGTTGGGATTCAATCTCCAGACCAATCAGACCACACTGATGGTCTGAGGGCTGGTGATGGGGTGGACAAGAGGGAGCTTCCCAGTCTGGCCCAGTCATTACTTTATGGTGGAACACAGAGAGCTGTCTGCTGTGGGTAAGGCTGAGGAAGTGGTGGTGAAGATTATCCAATGCAGAAGTGACGGTGGATGACGCAGCTAGGACGCCCACTGTGTTTTCAGGGGAAGGGTCGCACCTGGTCATCACGGAGGAAGAAGCCGAGGAGGTAGGAGAAGCCCAGCATGGTCTCCCGGTGCATGCCATTGTGCAGGTCATTCTTCAGCACTTCTCCTCTAAGACCACGTGATACCTGAGTATGTCTTCCTCCTGGATGACATACAGAAGGGAAAGTCAGCCCACAGGTCCACCAGTCCCTGGGCACTCACTGGGCTACTCACTGGGCATCATCCCAGCTGCATCTCATCACACTTGCAGTGGCAGCTGAATCTGAATGGCAGAGACCTGTGACTCCTAGAGTGGTTCGATCATGTTCCCCTCTTCCTCAAGACGCCAGCACCAGCCTGGCAATGCCTTCTCTGAGGGCCCCCAGGGACCCTCCTCCAACATCAGAGCCACTAGACGAACGGGCCCCGCCCCTCACAGGTCTGAGTCACCGCTTCTCTGGGTGCCTCCATATTTCTAAGTTTTAGTTGTCCTGACCTCTTTTCTTTCTTCTCCCAGCCTTTGGGGTTATAGATGCTTCTATGCTATCTCTATTTTACCTTTCAATTATATTTATATAGCTTAATACCCAATAAACAATTCATAATATTAAATTTTCTCTGGTATGGTTTCTGTCTCCTAATGGACCCTAACTTTTTTATTTTAGTAATAACTTTTACCTTCCTATACTAATATTTTTTTCATGGGAGGGCACTTTAAATAGAGTTGTGAGTACATGTCAGTCTCAAACTCCCAGTCTATCCCTCCTCTCCCCTACACTCTGATAGACTCTGGTGCAAGGACCAAGCCTCCTCCTCTAATGTCCTGTTGGGACAAAGTACCAGCATGGGGCAAGCGAGGAAATAAGATTTAACTTTAAATCCAATTCAAAATGTTGATAACTACAAGGGGCTGGTTTAAAAAAATTTTTTTAAATTTTTACTTAATTGAGATTGTGTTTGTGGCTGAAAGCGATGGTAAGACTTTCTGCGAGATTGCCTGAGGTTTTATCCCAGGGCGGTTACTGAATGTTCTTGGCTAAACAGGTTCAAAGGGATGGGGGAGGAGTGGGGAGACAAAGAAAAGATGACTTCCACTTCTGTTCTAGGAGTGCTGCTCGCTCAGCATGCCAGTTACAAAAATCTATGCCCAGAGTTTTCATCTAATTGGAGAACTAAGACTGACCCACCTGCAAAGACATTTCCTTATATGAGGTGTAGAAGTGCTATGGGGTGTTCAGGTGGTCTGAACTCAGAGGCAGAAGAGATTATCTGCAGCCAAGGGGCCAGTTAAGGGCCTCGTAGTCAACAAAAGAGTCTGAAATACAGTAGTTGGGTGCAATCTCAAAAATGACAGAATGATCTCTGTTCGTTTCAAAGGCAAACCATTCAATATCACAGTAATCCAAGTCTATGCCCCGACCAGTAATGCTGAAGAAGCTGAAGTTGAATGATTCTATGAAGACCTACAAGACTTTCTAGAGCTAACACCCCAAAAAGATGTCCTTTTCATCATAGGGGACTGGAATGCAAAAGTAGGAAGTCAAGAGATACCTGAAGTAACAGGCAAATTTGGCCTTGGAGTACAGAATGAAGCAGGGCAAAGGCTAATAGAGTTTTGCTAAGAGAATGCACTGGTCATAGCAAACACCCTCTTCCAACAACACAATAGAAGACTCAACACATGGACATCATCTGATAGTCAATACCAAAATTGGATTGACTATATTCTTTGCAGTCAAAGATGGAGAAGCTCTATACAGTCAGCAAAAACAAGACTGGGAACTGACTATGGCTTAGATCATGAACTCTTTATTGCCAAATTCAGACTTAAATTGAAGAAAGTAGGGAAAACCACTAGACCATTCAGGTATGACCTAAACCAAATCCCTTACAATTATACAGTGGAAGTAACAAATAGATTCAAGGGATTAGATCTGATAGAGTGCCTGAAGAACTATGGACGGAGGTTCATGACATTGTATAGGAGGCAGGGATCAAGACCATCCTCAAGAAAGAGAAATGCAAAAAGGCAAAATGGCTGTCCGAGAAGGCCTTACAAATAGCTGAGAAAAGAAGTGAAAGGCATAGGAGAAAAGGAAAGATATACCCATTTGAATGCAGAGTTCCAAAGAATAGCAAAGAGAGATAAGAAAGCCTTCCTCAGTATTAATGCAAAGAAACAGAGGAAAACTGTAGAATGGGAAAGACTAGAGATCTCTTCAAGAAAATTAGAGATACCAAGGGAATATTTCATGCAAAGATGGGCTCCATAAAGGAAAGAAATGGTATGGACCTAACAGAAGCAGAAGACACTAAGAACAGGTGGCAAGAATACACAGAGGAACTATACAAAAAAGATCTTTATGACCCAGATAACCACGATAATGTGATCACTCACCTAGAGCCAGACATCCTGGAATATGAAGTCAAGTGGGCCTTAGGAAGCATCACTAAGAAAAAAGCTAGTGGAGGTGATGGAATTCCAGTTGAGCTATTCCAAATCCTGAAAGATGATGCTCTTAAAGTGCTGCACTCAATATGCCAGCAAATTTGGAAAACTCAGCCGTGGCCACAAGACTGGAAAAGGTCAGTCTTCATTCCAATCCCAAAGAAAGGCAATGCAAAAGATGCTCAAACTACCACACAATTGCACTCATCTCACATGCTAGCAAAAGTAATGCTCAAAATTCTCCAAGCCAGGCTTTAACAGTTTGTGAACCATGAACTTCCAGATGTTCAAGGTGGATTTAGAAAAGGCAGAGGAACCAGAGATCAAATTGCCAACATCCACTGGATCATCAAAAAAGCAAGAGAGTTCCAGAAAAACATCTACTTCTGCTTTACTGATTATACCAAACCCTTTGTGTATATCACAACAAACTGTGGAAAACTCTTCAAGAGAAGGGAATACCAGACTACCTGACCTGCCTCTTGCGAAATCTGTATGCAGGTCAAGAAGCAACAGTTAGAACTGGACATGGAACAGCAGACTGGTTCTAAATTGGGAAAGGAGTACATCAAGGCTGTATATTGTCACCCTGCTTATTTAACTTATATGCCAGGCTGGATGAAGCACAAGCTGGAATCAAGATTGCCGGGAGAAATATCAATAATCTCAGATATGCAGATAACATCACCCTTATGGTAGAAAGTGAAGAGGAACTGAAGAGCCTCTTGATGAAAATGAAGAGGAGAGTTGAAAAGCTGGCTTAAAACTCAACGTTCAAAAAATGAAGATCTTGGCATCTGGTCCCATCATTTTATGGCAAATAGATGGGAAAACAATGGAAACAGTGACAGACTTTATTTTGGGGGGCTCTAAAATCACTGCAGATGGTGACTGCAGCCATGAAATTAAAAGACACTTGTTCCTTGGAAGAAAAGTTGTGACCAACCTAGACAACATATTAAAAAGCAGAGACATTACTTTGCCAACAAAGGTCCATCTAGTCAAAGCTATGGTTTTTACAGTAGTCATGTATGGATGTGAGAGTTGAACTATAAGGAAAGCTGATCACCGAAGAATTGATGCTTTTAACTATGGTGTTGGAGAAGACTCTTGAGAGTCCCTTGGACTGCAAGGAGATCCAACCAGTCCAGCCTAAAGGAAATCAGTCCAATGAATATTCATTGGAAGGACTGACGCTAAAGGCGAAACTCCAATACTTTGGCCACCTGATGCAAAGAATTGACTCATTTGAAAAGCCTCTGATGCTGGGAACGATTGAAGGTGGGAGGAGAAGGGGACAACAGAGGATGAGATGGTTGGATGGCATTACCAACTTGATGGACATGAGTTTGAGCAAGCTCCAGGAGTTGGTGATGGACAGGGAAGCCTGGCATGCTGCAGTCCATGGGGTTGCAAACAGGTGGACATGACTGAGTGACTGAACTGAACTGAAGAGGCCAGAACCAGCTTTCCCGAGGAAGGTCAGACTGGACTTGAAGTATCAGTGTGGATGGGGAGGATTCAGGAGGCAAGGAAGGAGGAAGGGCAGCCCTCCTGAATGAGGCGGTGGTGTGCATGTGTGGCGGGGGCTTCCCTGGTGGCTCAGTTGGTAAAGAATCTGCCTGTAGTGCAGAAGACCCAGTTCGATCCTTGGGTGGGGAAAATCCCCTGGAGGAGGAAATGGCAATCCACTCCAGTATTCTTGCCTGGAAAACCCCATGGACAAAAGAGCCTGGAGGGTTCCTCTGTGTGTGTGTGTGGGTGGGTGTACTCTGTCTTTTCATCTCTTCCCCTGACAAACCCCTGGGAGCCACTGATCCTGTGGCAAATGCCCACAGTTTTGCCTTTTTCAGAGCCTCATATCGTTGCGATCATACAGCAGGCTTTTAGACTGGCTTCTTTCACTTAGTGATACACATTTTCGTTTCCTCTGCAGCTTTTTGTGGCTTGGTAGCTCATTTCTTTTTAGCACTAAAGAATATTTCATTGTCTGAATGTACACAGTTTATCTATTCACCTACTGAGGGACATCTCGGTTGCTTCCAAGTTTGGGGAATCATAAATAGAGCTGCTATAAAAATTCTTGTGCAGAGTTTTCATTTTTGTAGACAAAAGTTTTCCACTCTGAGGTAAACACCAAGGAATGTGATTGCTGGACCATATGGTAAGAGTATGTTTAGTTTTTTAAGAAACTGCCAAACTGTCTTCCAAAGTGGCTGTACCATTTTGTTTTGCTACCAGCTATGTATGAAAGTTCCTGTTGCCATCAATACTTTTCTATGCCCTTCCAAAGCCATTCTAGACATATGCTTTTCACAGATGAGAAAAGTGATGCAAGTACTACATAGCAAATCAGGTACCTAAGAAATACTTGAACCCATCACTTGACTCTTTATCCAGGGATGAGCCACCACATCCATTGCTTACTTTAAGTGATGCATTAGAGAGAGCTTACAGCAACCAAGAGTAATTGATTCTTCCTTTCAGGCAAAATGTAAGTCCTGGAAAGAGTACCTGTCTGCCTGGATGGTGTTCTCATTGCCAAAATCTCCACTATCAGTGTCATGCCTTGAGAAGACTGAATTCAATCCAGGGATGAGCCACCACATCCATTGCTTACTTTAAGTGATGCATTAGAGAGAGCTTACAGCAACCAAGAGTAATTGATTCTTCCTTTCAGGCAAAATGTAAGTCCTGGAAAGAGTACCTGTCTGCCTGGATGGTGTTCTCATTGCCAAAATCTCCACTATCAGTGTCATGCCTTAAGAAGACTGAATTCCGCATTCTCAAGGCCTTTGAAATAAAAGCTAGTGACTGTAGACACAGAAACTATTATTATCTGTTGCTTTCCTTTCAGTATTGAAAACATCATCTCTAAGAGCATTTTAAAAATATTTTTATAACAGTAAAATTGGAAGAGGTTCATAATTCCACCACACTAACACCTGAAAAAAAGAGAATGAAAAGCAAGGGACTATGGACATTAACATGAATACACTCTTTGCAGTTATGTCCACCTTTTCATGAAAAGAAGACTGAATTCCGCATTCTCAAGGCCTTTGAAATAAAAGCTAGTGACTGTAGACACAGAAACTATTATTATCTGTTGCTTTCCTTTCAGTATTGAAAACATCATCTCTAAGAGCATTTTAAAAATATTTTTATAACAGTAAAATTGGAAGAGGTTCATAATTCCACCACACTAACACCTGAAAAAAAGAGAATGAAAAGCAAGGGACTATGGACATTAACATGAATACACTCTTTGCAGTTATGTCCACCTTTTCATGAAGATAAATGATTAAAAGTTGAATTTTTCAGGCAAAGTATATGCACTTATTTATGTTTTATGATTTTTTGCCAATAGAAAGCATTAAAATCAAACCAGTCAATCCCAAAAGATATCAACCCTGACTATTCATTGGAAGGACTGATGCTGAAAGTGAAGCTCCAATACTTTGGCCATCTGATGTGGAAAGCCGATTCACTGGATAGGCCTTGATGCTGAAATGACTGACGGCAAGAGGAGAAGTGGGCGACAGAAGGTAAGATGGNAGAAATGAAAACAGCATACTTGCTGTGCAATTACAACTGTAAACTTGTTCCCTTGCTATGGGGCTGGGGGTGGGACACCCCTGGGATCTTTCTAAATGGAAAGTCTGGTACCAGCACTGAATAGAAGGTAATTGTGACCAGTTTGCGGAGGTTGTAAATACCTGGGGAGACAGTCTGGATTTAGTCACTGAGGAAATGGGAGCCACCCAAGGGTTTTGAGCCAGAGAGTGAAGGGATTGGAGCTTTTCATTGGGTTGGCCCAAAAGTTCGTTTGAGTTTTTCCATAAGATGTCACAGAAAAACACAAATGAACCTTTTGGCCAACCCAGTATTATTTCACAAAGTCCTTTGAAAAAGTTTTGACTGTTTATCCCCAGATGTTAGGAATCAGGGAAGGCAGAGATGGGGCAACTAGGAGGAAGATGGAGACAGTCCATTCCCTCCAGGTCCCTTGTGCTGACAGCTCGCTGCGCGGGACCGGGGAGGAGCCGGGGAGGGGATGAGGGGTGGCTATGAAGATGCTTCCAGGTTCCTGGGGAGACTGCACCTTTGTGTCTGTGAGCCTGAGTGTGTGCTTCCAGGGCTATGGATGAAATACATGAGCAGCTCTGGCCTGGGGAGGTTACCTGGGAACAGAATGGGTATGAGAGTCTCTGCTTGAGTTTCTATTAAATAAGTGGATACTGACAAGGCAGTTTTGATGAAAGAGTGAAATGGTACATGGTGGATCGACTGAAAACGTTAAGTGCTTGAATTTCCGGAAAATAGTTTCCTGGGTTATTACTGCTAATACCTACCAGAGTTGTGACCTTCTTCTCTCGGATGTAACTCTCAATGGCGTTATTGTTTGGAGCAAACACCGTGTAAGCATCAGCAGCCTCGATCGCAGTCGCCAGGTTATATTGCTGTGATGGAGAGAGACAGGAGCACGTGAGGGACTTCTGTTCCCAGGTAGCCTGAGCAGAGGGTCATGCAGAGCATGCAGAGAAGGTGGTACTTGCAATGATGTAGCCCCGGAAGCTGGAATAGTCAGGCATCTGGTCCAGTCGGGTGAGCAGGTTTGGTAAGGAGCCAGTTAGACCTCTCCGGGGAACCAGAACCTGGGAAAGGAAGTCCCAAAATTCTGTTAGCTTGTGTTGGTAGGGCTTCCTGCTCTCCAATATACTGGTTCATGTCACAACAGTATGTAATTATAATGTTGTTGTTTAGTTGTTAAGTCATTCTGTTCTTGTGACACCAAGGACTATAGCCCACCAGGCTCCTCTGTCCATGGAATTTCTCGGGCAAGAATATTGAAGTGAGTTGCCATTTCCTCCTTCAGAGGACCTTCTGACCCAGGGATTAAATTCACATCTCCTGCATTCGCAGGTGGATTCTTTACCACTGAACTGCCAGGGAGCCCCATGTGATCCTGAGGCCACTTCAAGTTGAAACAAGGCATTCTCTGATAGTTTGCAAGACTAAACAGGGGTGTATAGCTTGGGGTATGAAGTGGGTTGGATTTCAGCCCCTGTTCCTAGGCAGGGAACAGCGTGCATAGCTGTTTGTGGTGGCCCTGACAAAAGGGACCACAGTATCCAATGGACAGATAGAAAAGGGGCTCCTCAAGGAGCCAGTGCAACCCAGAGGCTAAGCAGCAAACTTGAATCAGTTGACACACATCCATGAATCTTTGTGTTCACACACATTTCTTCATCAACCCAGTTGCTTAGCCATAGGAGCCTCATGTGTCCCATTTGGCAAGTGAGGAGAACGGTACATACTTTCTTAGGGTTGTTGTAAAAATCAAATGTGATGCATGACACTTGGCATGATGCCTGGCACCTAATGGGTTGTCAATCATTCCAATTTTACTGCATGTCAGGTGAGGTGGTAATGCTGATGCAGGACCGAGAAAAGATGCGGTTCCACCCCTCCAGGACGTGCCATCATATGAGAACAATGCTCATGACCTAGTCCATAAAGAACCATCAAGCAAGAGGGTGCAGTTATGTCAAATGAGTTCCATATCAGAAATCCCACAGGATTTCAGAGGAAGGAAAAGGGAATAAAACTGAGATTTACTGTGGCCTCACTAGGCAGTAGACATTGAGAGAGACGGTGTTGCTCAGTCCTCAAAGGGAGGAAAAATGAAGCTCAGAGAGGTAGGTAATTTGCCCAAGGTTATAGAATTAGCTGAATGCCTGAACCTAGATCCTGTATGATTCTAGGACTTACGTGCTTGCCACTATGTTAACCTCAGTACATGGGTTGTAGAGATCAGGGAAGGCTTTCGAGGAGGTGGGACTTTGAATTGGTCCCATGATAATAATGCTCAGTATAGGAGATGGGTTGGGGTGCCATTTTACTAATGGGGTTGTGTTCATCAGAAATAAAAATATAAATGATAAGAAGAGGTAATTTCATGATTTTTTTTTAAAGTGTGTTTTTTTAGTTCTTTGAAAAGCCAGGATTGGAGAAAAAAAAACACTCTTGGTAATGTTGCTTTCTGATAAATGAAGCCATAAACTCAGCATGGTTCTCTGCAAGTGACCTACCACTTGCTCATAAAATGTATTTATTTATGCCTCTTGTTAATACAAGAGACTTGCAAGGTCTTTGGAAAATATCACACTCAGAAGTCTTATAAGAAGCCTCTCTTTCCTGAACAGAAACTGTTAACATATTCTGTAACTTGAAATAAAAAAAGGGAGTATATAAGTGTCAAATGAGAGTAATTTTAGTTAAAATGCAATTAGTTAATTGTCTTTTCTAATCTTCTATTTTTCAAAATTTTCCAATATGCCCTAAATTCTAACTTTAAATTTAAATGAAGTTCTTAACATAGTAACTGAAAATTATAGGATAGCTTAAAGAGTCATTTTCCATTTAATTTTTTTTCTATTTCATACCTTTGAATACTGTTGAATTGCATCTGAAGAGAAAATAAAACTTCCACAATATCTTTTCTACCGTTTTCCATTTTTTTCCCTTGGGCATAATAATGCAGGGAGGAGAGGACCAGTGACATACACATAGTTGCCTTTCTTCCAGTTCTTGATTATGTCCCAGTGGGTGTATGGACTTCCTAATACTAAGGTGCTTGGGTGCCTTGTAAGATGGTCTCATAAATAAGAGATACACACGACTACACTTTATACGAACCCACTGCAGGATACAGGCATAATTAAAGAAGAATTGAGTCTTACTGAATGAGTAGAGCCTCTAAATGGTTTTAAAATACAAATAATGAAGCAGGTTACTTTTATATTAAGGCTAAGTACTGCACCCGACCCCACCAAAGATACTGTATAGGAGGATAAACAACAAAAGGAGGAGAGGCCACGTGTGTAGGAGGAAGCAATTTCGTACCTTGTTGATGATATGTATCACTCCATTTGTGGCTGCGTTGTCACCATCAATGACCGATGCTCCTTCGATTGTGATATTCTGTAAATGTACCGCAGTGAGAAGGTGAGTCCCTATAGAGGACAACTGGGGACTGAATGATTTCTAGGTTTTCCACATTTTGAGCAGTAGCGACCTCACTTTTGGACCATGACATACAGTTAGAAATATTTTAAAATTGTGAGCCATTTGATAATTCTCTCTCATACACACACAACTGAAATGAAATAATAATTTCCTCTGCCATGTGGGAGGCATCTGATTGCTTCTACTCCATTCTATTTCATTTAAAAAGTGCTGGCTGAGGCTCAATAAACAGACCCTGTAGTTGGAAAAGCACTGTAGATAGTATGGTGGGTTGAATTGTGTCCCCAAAATTTATATGTTGGCGCCCTAACCCCCAGGGCCTCAGAATGTGACCTTATTTGGAGACAAGGTCTTTCTACCAGGTCACTGAGCTAACACGAGGTCGTTGTTGTTGCTCAGTCACTTAGTCATGTCTGACTCTTTGCAACCCCGTGGACTGTAAAACACGCCAGGCTCCCCTGGCCCTCACTGTCTCCTGGAGTTTGCTCAAATTCATATCCATTGAGGTCATTAGGGTGGACCCTAATCCAATGTGACCAGTGTCCTTATAAGAAGGGGGAATTAGGACATAGGAGCTATGGGGGCAGAACACTGTGTGAACATGAGGACTGCCATCTGCAAGCCAAGGAGAGCGCCTGACCTCCCAGTCCTTAGACAGAACCAACCCTGTCCACACCTTGACCTTGGACTTCCAGCCTGCAGAACTGTGAGACAACAATTTATGTTGTCTAAGCCACCTAGTCTGTGGTTCTTGGTTACAGCAGCCTTAGTGAAATAATGCAGACAGTTACTGACTTTACAAGAATATGAAATCATGGGGAATGTATGGAGGTAAGCAAACCTCAATGCACACTCGTGCAGCCACCAACCAAGTATGACACAACTGGCCTCCGCTCTCTCGGGGCTCCTCTCCTCTTCTCCCACCACTGCACTCTGATTGAAATTCTCCCCAGGAACCCTGGATCCTGAGGGGACTTGTCTCATCCTAGGCACATCAGCAGAGGTCCTGAAGCAAATAACACTGGCCACCTTGCACCTCTCTTTTGGTTACAGGGGGACAATTATATCAGACATAAGAAAGAACTCTTTATGACTGTGCCTTTGATAGTTACCACCTCTAATTCACAGGTCTTAATTGATTTATTTTTGAAGCTACAACCCTAGGATGAACCTTCCCAAAGTGAGTGTTCCGTTAATGCTTGCTCAGAGAGTCAATGATTTAAAACACTAGTGGAAAACCACCCATTGACTGATATATGCAAGTAAGGTTCTAGAATTATTGTAAGAAAATGTAGAGAGACCATGCAGCCCTATGTAACTCTTTTCTGCTTTCTAAAAGGACTATTCTGATGAAGCACATATGTTTATGTAATACCTAAATAGATAGAACCTTTTCACAGCACCATTGCTGATGGGTTGGAAGGCAGAAATGCTTTTGAGCTGCAATTCTAGAGCATTCTGACCGTGGCCCACAATCCACTGATGGGGTAGTTCTCACTTGCCAGTAGACCCTCTGTCCTCATTTTGTGCAGTTCATAGAAAGAGCTTTAAATCACTGCTGCATTCAGCAGGGCAGCCAGACCTCCTTACAGAAAACTGAATCCAAGTCCTTGAAATGCTATAGAAAATGCCAGAAGGTGAGCATCTATAGGGCTCCCCTCTTCCTGTGCACTATCCTGTCTCCAGCACTCTGATCAGTTCCTGACATACAGTAGTTGTCCAGTAAACATCTGTAGACTGAAGGACTGACCCTAACTTAGTATAACATTGTAGTGATCTCTAATGATTCAATCAGTAGGTTACCAATAACAAGTTCTTAGCCACACGTAAAAATCAAGTTGTGAAACTCCACTGCCTTCACCCAGAAGAAGTGAAATATTTGTCTTTCTGGATCAGTCTGTGGTCTAATAGAAGAGCCTGTGGCCAACCAGTGGGCAGAGAGCCTCATTTTATAGGAGCCCTGCTATACAGTAACTCTGAGTGTGTGTATCAATATATGTTGATAGTTGTTGAAGCTGGGTGATGCCTACCATGGAGGTTTATTCTCCATCTATTTTTGCTCATGTTCGGAAATTTCCACAACACAAACACTTCAAAGTATGATATGAACATATGTCACAAGTTTCCATTGAACAGACCCAATACGGTCCTCTCTTACCCCATCTGCCTTCACCAGGTGGAGGAAGTTGCCCTGCAAAGATGTTGCCAGCATGTCAGAAGGTGACAGGGCCTGCAGATCAGCTACTCCGTATGTGCCCAGTAGCGTATGGTACCTATAACAATAGTCCATAAGGGCTGTAATGAGGTATTGATGCTTGAGACAGTGGTGGTGGGAGTAGTTAAGAGGGTAGGTTCTGGAGCCAGACTACCAGGTTCAAACTCTCCCCTTGAAACTATTGGCCATGGCCTCTGGGGTCAGTTATTTAATCACTCTGTGCCTTGGTTTCCACATCTGTAAAATGGGAATACTTATAATGTCTATTTCACAGAGAGGATTGACTAGGTTGTATGTAAAAGCAGTTAGCACAGAGTTGGCTGTCAGTCATGTTGACTACTTCCATCCTGGGGAGAGGAGCGGGGGCGGGGGCGGTCCTAGAGCCTGTTCCGTTGCATGGCTCTGAAGGCCGATGGGGCCCACCTCCACTGCACTTCATTCACATCGATGCTAGTAAGTAAGACATCGTGAAGAACAAAATACATAACACCTACTTTATGAGGACGGGAATGTTGCTCTTGGTCAACCAAAAGGCTTTCTCTTCCTGGTCCATGTCCGCAATGGCTTGTCGGGAGGGCACAAGGACAGTAAGGTTTGAGGTGGTCGACAGCAGGTGTTGGAGGGAAGCATTCTGAATTCCAGAGGAAAAGAAAGTGGCCTGACTCATGTCAGAGGATAAACGGGGCTGACTTAATCCTTGGCAGAAATCCAATATCCCATGTGATATAATTTCAGAGATACTGGGAAGGTCCTAGGGATTCCTTTCCCAAATCCATCCCACCTACTGACTGATGCCTCCACATTCCTTCTGAGACTCATTACTTTTATTTAAATGTGTGAGCCATGACAAAAGGTATATCTTCCTAATCAGGCCACACTTCAAATCATTATCAGTCATTCACCCTTTAGTCCAAATGAAGAGGCAGAGAACAGTCTTGATAGGATCATGTGTGTATGTGTGTGTGCACACATGTGTGTGCAGAGACTGAGAATCCTTGGATGCCTTTGGAATAAGGATGGTAGGAAGACGCCGGAAACAGTTTCAGCAAGAGAGAGAGACTGAAGGCCTGAAATCAAACTTTATCTATTTGCCTAGAGGTATTAAAAGTTCTGGGTAGAAGCTGTAATGGGCTTATACTTAACAACTGGCTTTCCAGGAAAAAAAAAAAAGCAAACACAAAAACAAACAAAAGCCCTGGTTTGCAGTGCTTGCTGATTTCTGTGGTGTAACTTCTCCCATCACGGCTGATTTCCAGCCGCCATCATGACAGCATCACAAGAGGGGCTGGGAAAGCTGTGCTCTTGCAAGCTGGGATGAGTGGGATTCAGCACACCACAGGCAAACTCATGTGTGTGGGGTGGGTCCTATGGAAATCAGCACCTGCCGTAGGGCCCTCCTCTCCCACGTGATGGAAGCTGGAGAGACCCCACATGGAAGCAGCAGGAAGGTGTCCTGGAGTGGCTGTTGACCACACACTGCGTGTCTTGGCACCTGCCTTCTTAAATGGGACTAAACACCTGTCACAGTGGCTGCGGAACCTGCCACCTTGGGCCACGTGGGCAAAGATGACAGAGATTCAGACAACTGGGGATGCTGGAGATCAGATTCTTGGTTTTAGAACTTTCCAAGGGAGAGGGGACAGTTTCTCAGGACATGTTGGGCTAGGGCAAAACCCACATGAATTGTGTTAGGATTGCAGCTATAAATGCCAAATCTAACTTGGTGAATTTCTAATGATGAATTATATTGACTTTGTAAAAAAATCTTTTTTTTAAATGAAGAATGAAGCCATACATATATATTTAGGTTGGTTGAAAAGTCGATCACCCCAGCTTATCCTAGACTAGAAGTACTGAGCCCTGGTTGCATGCTAGAATTACCTGTGAGGTTCCTGATATATGCGGATGCCCAGGTCAAACCTCTGCCAATCAGATCAGAGCATCTGAGGGTGGAAGCCTAGGCATGGCTATTGAAAGACATGTGTTCCACATGGTTCTAAAGTGGACTCAGGGCCGAGAACCACTGCTCTAGACAACTGCTTTCCCTCCCCCACCAGCTGCATTTTCAGTCTTCTATTACATGCGGTCTGTATCTCTAAAATTATATATATTTCCAATCCTATTTTCAACAAAGGTACTCACATTTATCCACTGGTTAAATACAGCTGCAGCGGAGAGGAAGGACAATTCCTTATTCATTTCATGCAAGAGAGGGAGGAGAGAGAACACAGAGGAGGATCAATGAGAGGCATGTCAGCGCAGCTCTGGGCATCGTCCTTGCCAGCCTTGCCTGTCAACATGAATGATGCCCAGGCTGGATGAATCCCCATGTTGCCAGAGCCATGCAATTTCTTTCATGCCTATTGGCTCAAATTATCTTCTATATTCAAGGTAAAGGAGTATTTCCAGAAAATTCAAAAGAAACATCAACCTCAAGTTTGTCCAAATCTGTATTTTGGTTGTAAGGACATGGCCACCCAGCCCTTCAGAAGGGTCACAGAGCTCAGTAAACTGCCCGCTTTCAGAGCCAGCATTGAGCAGGGCCTTGGGACATGGAACCAAACCACCTGGGTTTTCTTTCTGGTTCAGCCATTTCATAGTTCCTTAGGTCAGGGATCCCTAACCTCTGTGATCTAATGCCTGATTCTCTGAGGTGAAGCTGATGTAATATTAATAGAAATAAAGTCATAATAAATGTAACATGCTTGAATCATCCTGAAACCATCCCTCTATCCCCAATTTGTGGAAAATCTGTCTTCCATGAAACTGGTCCCTGGAGCCAAAAAGGTTGCGGGTTGCTGCCTTAGGCAAGTTACTTCATCTCTCTGGGCCTCAATGTTCCCAGCTGTAAAATAGGGATGATAAAAGCTCTGACTGTTAGGGTTAATGTGGCAGTTGGAAAGATTAATGTTTTTAAAGTGCTTAGAATAGAGGCTGGCATGTAGGACACGGTAAGTTTTAGCCACTATTATTTCTAACTTATCCACCATGGGGTTTGTTAATGAACATATATACTGAACCATCACAATTGGCACCAGGTTGGAGTGAGGGAGGCTGTAAGATATGAAAGAGAAAAGCTGGCCCCTGACCTTATGCAACTTATAGCTGTTTTGGGGACTTTAAGATTTGAAAAGATAACCAAGAATGCTAGTAGATTAGTGACATTTGAAGGTGTGATAGAGTAAGGAAAGCTCTGGACTTTGAGTTTAAAAAGGCTGGGTTCAGTTCCTGGGTCTGCCATCTACCAGCTGTATGGTCTTGGGCAAGTCACTTAACCTCTCTGAGAATGCAAGAGCGTCACCTGAATAATGATTAGGATGTCACCTTGCTCCTGGGATTATGAACACTACATGCATTAAAGTATGTGAAAACATTTTAAAAACTATTGAACACCACGAAAATGGCAATAACAATTACTATGTGTAACCTTACCAAAAGACAATATATCTCAGAGCTGTCTTAACTACTTTTTGAAAGTAGTTGAGGTTATTGAGTAAGTTGGTAAACCCTGGTTAAAAAGCAAATCAGTTTAGTAAGTGATACAAGAACTGAGATGCTCGAGTAATCCCTTCAGGGAGAGGAGGGTGCGAGCTGGAACTGAACTCAGGGGAGAAAGACCCTAGGCTGGGTCTGTGGTGGAGGGGAACAGAGCTGGTGTTGAGCTGGGAAGGCTGCAGCTCCGGTAAAATGGTTGGAAGCAAACTGAGTGAGGCCCTGTGAGGTCCTCGCAGTGCCAAGTGGAGGACTTGGACTTGATCTTGTTTTCCCTGGGAGGAGAGGAGCATTATGAGAGTGGGATTTTAGAGTTCTAAAATTTTAGGAAGTGTGGCCATGGACAGTGTAGAGAAAATGTTGGGTTCAAGCTCCATGGTATGGGTGTCAGGAGATGAGCCGAATGGGATGAAAAGGAGAAACAGGTGCAGTGAAGGGTGGGAAGGACCCTGATAGGCAGGGCGGCCATGGTCAGAGGCTGCAGCCGTCAAAGAGCATGTTAGGGCAGGCGCAGCCCTGGCACTGTGAGACCAGTGGTGCCCATTGAGAGGAGGCGCCAGAACCAGACTCCAGTGAGCTGAGCAAAAAGTGAGCAAGGAGAAAATTCACCAACTTACTTTCTCATTTCAAAAGATCTTTATGAACAGTAGGAATGAAGTAGGAAACACGACAAAGACCTCCCCTCCAGAGGCGATAGTCCAGCGGGGTGTGTCCCATATTGACAGATTCTGCTGATGGTTAAGCGCTGGGCTCTGCATGTAGACAGCTGAGTGAGCTGAGGAAAGTTTGCTTAGGCTCTCAGTTTCCTCATCAATAAAATGGGCACAATAACAGCATAAGCCCAGAGTGCTGTCATGAGGTTTAAATGAAGTGCAGCTGCATGTTAAGGATTTAGTAAGATGCCTGGTACACAGAAGGTGCATCCAGGTGTACACACACATACCCCAGAGAGGGGTAAGCACAGCGAGCTCTGGATGCCTATAGAAGGCCTACAACCTGGACGGGATGGCCCAGGAACCCAGCAGGTGCCAGTTATTTGCTCGTTTGGGAAGTCTGGGACTGTAAAGAGGAAGAATGGCAAGAAAGAGAAGTCAAGACTGCTTTGGTACACAGAAGGTGCCAAATAAAATTTCCCTAATTTGTAGAAAATTTGTGATCCATAGAGCACATATGCCATTTGTGAGAAGTTGCTTGTTTCAGATAGAATCTCCTGGAGCACGTGATTGGTAGAGCACTTTAAGGCATCCTAGCCAAGAGTGTTTGTCTTATTCTTTTAAACGGAAAGATTTTTGTCTTTATGATTCTGTCCTGAAGTTGCTCTCAGGGGACTTACCACTGCAGCATTTCCATAGCACAGAAGGCCGTCTCCTTCATAGCCCTCTTGGCAAACACAACTCCAGATGCCGGAGGAAGTAAGCTGACAGGTTGCCTGATACGAAGGAGATGAGAGAAATGATCTACTTTCCTAAGTAAAGCATTAGATCTGAGATGTACCTGTGAATACTTGGGCTCTGTCTACAGTGAAATTCAGGGCTGAAAGATTGCTGGAAGTAACCTGCAGGCCCTGAGCCCTTCCTGCGGGTTTGGTGTAGCTCTTATAGAATCGCAATTAGATTCTTTTCATCCCTGTCAAGATATAGTGAGCAGAAATCAGGACATACAGTTAATGTGAATTTCAGATAAACAAAGAGGCTTTATATGTATATGTATGTCCCATATACTATTTGGAGGCATGCTTGTGCTGGAAAAGAATTCACTGTGTATCTGAAATTCAAATTTAACTAGGTGTCCTGCACTTTATCTGGCAATCCTATGCTCATTCTCCCACACCTTGGAGTGAAGTGGAAGTTCCAATAACCTCTCATGTTTGGAATATCAGGGCTTAGTCAGCCTTAAATTAAGACTGTTGGAGTTTCTCCAGCTTTGTGAAGTGCTCTTATGACTCTTGGGTAACAGATACTTTAGGGACATCTCCTCCCATTTTTTCTTCTTTGAAAATCACCCACCTCCCCACATATACTAGGGCTGGGTCTGGTCGTCCTGCTCATGTCATCCTACTCCCTGGCAAGCACTGGCTGGCTCATGTGTGGACACCTGGGCCCAGCTGTGCTGGAACCTTTCTGGTCCAGACCCTGGTCAGATCCTTTCTCCTACGAGTAAGAATTAGGACATGGGATGCTGTCGAGTTAGTGGGCATCACTGGTAGATGTCTCTCTAAGAACGGGGAGTCAGATATTCCAAGATGCAAAAAACTGCACTTAATTTGAGAGAACGAGACAGAGACAGACACAGAGTAAGTAAAAGCACAGGGGACAGCAAAATGAGAAACTGTATGGTCTCAGAGGATTGACAGAAAAATCTCCCTTGATCCTGATTCTAAGCCCTTGGGAAGTTTTGTAATTGCTGCCTATGGGGCTACCCTGGGGGCATATGTCCAACAAATTCCTCTTTTGCTTAAGCTGAGTTTTGTGGATTCTGTTATTTGCAACCAAAAGCATTGTGACTAAGTGTTTTCATCAGTTCTGATGCTGGGTGCTTAGTGATGTTCTCTTAAAAACATGACCATGACCAGCTCTAACATCTGGGCCTGCTTTTCCCTAATTTAGACACAAGGCTCAACCCATCCTTGAATGGGCATTTTCACCAGTAATTTGGGTTAAACTCTGTTATGACATTAAAAATGGGAATCTAGTTACCCTTTCAACTATTCTGTTGATTTAGAATTGCCAAATTTAGCAAATAAAAATAAGAATGAATTTTAGATAAGTCATGAATAATTTTTTGTTTAGATCTATCCTATATAATATTTGGGTCATACTTGTCCTGAAGGATTGTCATTTATTTGAAATTCAGATTTAGCTGGGAATCTTTTCTGGCAATTGTGTGTTGATTCTTCCATGCTTTGGAATGGAGAGAAATTTGCAATAATTACTCACATTCTGCTTAGGGGCTCCCTTTGGGAGTAAGAGAGATTTTGTTCATTACTGGGCCCAGGTAAAAAATAACCCAAACTTCTTTCTTTCTCAAGTAATTGTTTTAAAGTACTAATGAGAAAAATCAAGTAACTCACCAGTGGGTGACATTTCTCAGTTTGTTCTAAGCATGATGTTATTGGTTCACAGTCAATCCCACTGCCTCGAAATCCTTTCTTGCACTCACACTCATTCTGTAATTCCAAGAGCAAAGTAAAAGAGATTATTGAAAACAACAGACTTTCATAGCTTGCCCTCTCACAGCACCAAGAAATGAACTATGGAAACCATGGCTGTTTGGTGCCCTTTTGAGAACGCCAGTAATGTCGTTGTTACACTTCTGACTCCAGAGCTATTGATCTTTCTGCATTCTACGTTACATTTCCCAGTCTAAAGCTCCTTGTTACTTTCCTTTTTAAATAACTTTTTAAAATGTTTTAAAACTTTAAATTTTGTATTGGAGTAGAGCTGATTAACAATGTGATAATTTCAGGCGGACAACAAAGGGACTCAGTTGTATCCATTCTCCCCCAAACTCCCTTCCCATCCAGGTTGCCACGTAACACTGAGCAGTGCTCCCTGTGCTATACAGTAGGTTCTTGCTGGCTGTTACTTCCTTTTTGAATTCCTTGCCCTAGAGGGACCATATGGAGATTTGTCTCAGAGAGACCCTAAAGAACATTCCACTGAAAAAATTGGCCCCTTCACCTAAGAGGGAAAGATGAAGTAAGTTATGAGGCATCCACTTGGTGGAAATCCATGCACAAGGCCATTGCTAGCCTATAAGGCACACAGTGTAATTTTGAACAGTCATCCCCTCTGGGCAGGCAGATCTGAGTAAGGAAGGTACCATCTCTACATGAACAACACATGGCAAGTGACTCATTAGGCAGACAGTTTCATCATGAAAAAAAAATAAGTCCCCCTTCTTCTGGGAAGGTTTGGGTCCACACCTTGGTGAGCAGAGTGCAGGCTGGATTTCAGCCCCGGCTTGCCCCATAGGCTGGATACTTTGTGTAGCATACAAACTACAAGGAAACAGCGGCCCTGATTGTGCAGTTATTAAATATGATAGTGATGGGTTGTATGACAAAATGGGGAAATGTCTGTGCTAAGTACAGAACAGGAACCAAACAAAAATGTAATGGATTGCAACAATGGAGAGGAAAATAAAACCTCTGCATTAAAAAGACCAGAAGGAAAAAATACATCGACACACAAATGGTGACTGCGGGTACACTGTGAACGGTGTTAATTTAAAAAACTCAATTTAAAAAGAAGTAATCATTGCAACAAACAGAGGTTCTGAGTGACCACCATGGAACCAGCAATAACCTTGAGGCTGCTTTCACTGAAGAGAGGAGGACAAAGCATAGCAAGTAAGCAAGAAGGATCCGATCCTTAACAAACACTGGGAAACAAGAGATGCTGTAAGTTTTATGGATGAAGTGGCACATGAGATGCTTCTGTGATGAAGACCACAGCTGTTCAGAGGAGAGGGGGATGAGCTGGGAGGATTCTTCTGGGAAGTGTGGCATGGATGGACCCTAAGAGAGGGTGGGAGGAGTGGAGAGCCCATGTACACTGAGGTCACATGTTAGAGAAAAAAGAACGGAGCTGGGAAAGCAGGAGCTTTTGATTGGAAGAGGTTTACTGAGGGACTGGTCTAGAGAGTGGTTAAATTTAGAGGTGATACAAGACGACCCACTAAGTTGTGGGAAAAAATGAACAGAACCTTTATTTATGGATTTTCATCTTTAAAGGTTTAAGTATTATTTGCTGTGTATGCTTTATAAGGTAAATTGGGTATCTTGTATGTAAATATATGCTCATTTATATATGTAAATATATGCTCATCTATACAACTTTACAAGTTAGAGCAAGACCTTATCAACAAGAGTGTTTAATCTTCTTGGGGTAGCACTTTCCTGCACCCCCAAGACTAATATATTGACCCCAAATGGTCTGTCTTTTAAAATAAACATTCATGGTAATTAGGACTTTTGCCTATTTGGAATATCTACAAGATTTCAAGGCAACTAGTAACATTACTGAGGGCAATCCTAGATACAGCCTATTTTATTTCTTACATTACACCATAAAAAGTCCTTTCTCTTCCTCCATCACCCCCATTAGAAGTTTTTCATATCTGTTTGCAGAAAGGATGATAGAGCAGAAGGGAACAGATACTATTACAGGTTGAATTGTGTCCCTCCCCAGCCCTCCTCACTCTTATGTAGAAGTTCTGACTCCCAGCAACTCAGAATGTAACCTTATTGGAAAAAGGATTGTTAATATGAATTAGTTAAGATGAGGTCACACGGGAGCAAGGTGGGTCCCTAATCCAGCATGATGGTGTCATTACAGAAAGGGGAGATTTGTACACAGGCAGGCACAGAGGGAGAAGTTCATGTGAACATGAAGGCAGAAATCAGGGTGATGCATGTGTAAGCCAAGGGACACCAAGAGGCATGGAACGGATTCATCATCACGGCCCTTAAAGGGAACCAAACCTGCTGACACCATGATCTTGGACCTCAAGCCTCCCAATAACCATACGATGTTGTTGCTCTATGACATCCATATTTTGTGATGGATATTTTGTGACAGCAGTCTTAGCAAACTAATACTGATACCAAGAAATTGTTTTTCTTCCACAAGTGCAATGTGGCAACTCTGGTGAGTCCAAAACGAATGGAATTGTTGGTCAAATGCTTGGCAAGAGATAAGAATGCAGTGAGTTCTTTTATGATTAGGACTTCTTCATGGCTACAATCATGATACAACTGTCATCACCTCCCTTGGAGCGAAATTAATTCCTAAGAAGTAGCCCATTCTGCCTCAGTGGACCTTAAATGAGGTTAAGTGAAAGTGATCAACAAACTGTGGAGTGTTATAGAGAAATACAGAGTGTGATCAAGGGTGCTGACCAAGGGGGAAGTTCTGAGGTCAGACTGTCTGGGTGTGAATTTCACCCCACAGTTTGGTTTTTGTGTAACATGAGCAGAGTATGTAACTTCTCCATGCCTCAGTCTCCTTTTTTATGTAACAGTACCTGTATGGTAGCAAACACAAAAAAAAGCAAGTGGGATTTTATCAAATGAAAAAGCTTCTGTATAGCAAAGGAAAGCAACAATAAAATGAAAAGGAAACTTATGCGATGGGAGAAAATAGTCACAAATCATAATCTGTTATGATTTTAAAAAATGGGTAAACGATCTGAACAGACATTTTGCCAAAGATGATATATAGATAACCATTAAGTACATGAAAAGATGCTCGACATCACTGATAATCAGAGAAATGCAAATCGAAACCACAATGAGGTATCTCATCTCATATTTGTAAGAAAGGCTATCATCAAAAAGACAAGGAAAATAAAGCGTTGGTGAGGATGTGAAGAAAAGGAATCCTTGTGCACTATTGGTATGAATGCAAATTGGTGCAGTCACTTTGGAAAATAGTATGGCGTTTCCTCAAAAAAGTTAAAACAGAACTACCATATGTTCCAGCAATTCCACTTCTGGATATCTGTCTGAAAAGTATGAAAACACTAACTTGATAGGATATATGCACCCCCATATTCACTGCAGCATTATTTACAATAGCCAAGACATGGAAGCAACCAAACTGACCATCAACAGATGAATGGATAAAGAATATGCAGTGCATGTATACATTAGGGTACTATTCGGCCAAAGAAAGAGTGAAATCTTGCCATTTGTAACATCCTGGATGGACCTTGAGGACATTATGCTAAGTGAAACAGGTGAGAAAAAGACAAACAACATCTGATCTCACGTATATGTGGAGCCTAAAAAACACAAACAAAGCCAAGCTCATAGATATGGAGAACAGGTTGGTGGCTGCCAGAGGTGGGGTGTGGGTGAATGGGATCAAAAGGTAAAAGAAAATATACTACCTAGTCACAGGTTTGTTGTGACAATTAACTCCTTCCCACTGTTACAAATGAGTAAACAGTTGCAGTAAGTTCTAGCCAGAGTACTTCTGTGTTTAGAGAAAAAAAGAAAACCCACTGCAGGAATCGTGTACCTTCTTTGCCCTCCACCTCATCATGCCTACCTGCCCGGGGCCTACATACAAGCAGGTCGCATTGTGGTGGCAGCCGCCAGCACTGGGCAGCAAGCAGGGGTTGACCTCTGAGCAATCTCTTCCATCCCCGGTCCATCCCTGACGGCATACGCAGGTGTGGGTCCCCCTGCCAGTTCTGATGCATTCTGCCTACAAGAGGAAAAGCAGCAACAAAGCCTCTGAAATCCCAGGCCAGCCACATGATCGTAAGTGCAAAAGAAGGATTTCCAGAGGTCCCCTGAAGAGGTTTATATTTGCATGGAGTACAAAGGAAATGATTAAAATACACACTTGCATTGAGATCGAGGAAAAGCTAAGATGATTTAAAGAACAAATTGGCTTGTTGTTGACCAGCTAATGGCCAGGGTTGCTAACATCACTGCCATTTATTGAGTCAGGGACGGTTCTGAATGTTTCGCAGGTGTAAGCCTTCATCTTGAGAAAGGTACTGTGATTATCTCTAACTACAGATAAGGGAACTGAGGCTCAGAGGAGCTAAGTGACTTGCCCAAGGTCACACAGCCATAAAGAGGCATAAACCCAGGTATATAGGATGTTTTAACCCAAGCTCCTATCTGTATGAGTTCCAGGCCTTTCAGGATGACCACACCAGGAGGCTGAAGGACAGAGTGAGAAGTGCAAGGAGAGCTGTGCAGATGAGGCTGAGTGGGTGGGGCTTGTCCAAAGGCAGTCTGGAGAGTCGGGCAAGGCAGTTGCATCTGATTTCACCATCAGAGCCAGGGGACATTCCCGAAGGGGTTTCAACATGTGGGGGAAACAGGATCTGATCCACTCTGGCTGTGGCTATAGAGAAATAGCAGGGACAACAGTTATTAAACTGTCGAGAAGAGTCCTGGACCCCCAGCACATGTGGATTTCAGAAGTGGAGGGTCACCAAAAGCACCTGGCACCATCTTTAAAACGCAGGGTTCAAGCAAATATGCCTCATGCCATGAAGTCATTCAACACTGCCTTTGGAAGGCCTTCCTTCAGGATTTCCTAAAATACCTGGCAGCCTGGAGATAAAGAGCAATACTCACATAGCGGCTGCAGCCCCCGGGGGTTGATCCTGAACAAGGGTCCATCTCCACACAGAAGCTTCCATCTCCTTCATATCCTGGCTTGCAAACACAGCTGCAAAGAAGAGTGAGCACACAGTCAGCCCCAGAAATGTAAGCACCAACTATCCCCACCCTACTCCCAAAAGTCCAGCTAGCTAGAGGTGGACGGGCTCATGGCTGAGCGCCCTGACGCTTTGCCCTTATGAGGGGAGCAAATGGCATAGTGGTCAGGGCCACTCCTGGCTCTGTAGTCAGACACACCTGGCTGGAATCCAGGCCCCACCTTTTAGCGGTTGTGTAACCCTGGGTGAGTCCTTTAACCTTTGGGAACCTGTTTCCTTATCTGGAAAATGGGTTTAACATCTTCTTTATAAAGCTATGTGTGAAAGTGAAAATGTTAGTTGCTCCATAGTGTCTGACTCTTTGCGACCCTATGGACCGCAGCCTGCCAGGCTCCTCTGTCCATGGGATTCTCCAGGCAAGAATACTGGAGTGGGCAGCCATTTCCTTCTCCAGGGGATCTTTCCAACCAGAGATCGAACCCAGGTCTCCCGAATTGCAGGCAGATCCTTTACTGTCTGAGCCACAGGGAAGTCCATATAACCCCTTAGGAAGATGCATTTCTATTGCACCACCATGGAAGAGCAGAGTCAATCTCTCCCCTATGCCGCCTGCAGACTGGTGGAGGAGGCTGGCCATAAACAGGAATGGATGCACTTAACTAGGTAACTCCAAACTAAGAAAAGTGACAGTCGCTCAGTGTCTGATTCTGTGACCCGATGGACTATACAGTCTATGGAATTCTCCAGGCCAGAAAACTGGAGTGGGTAGCCTTTTCCTTCTCCAGGGGATCATTCCAGCCCAAGGATTGAACCCAGGGGACCTGGGTACAAGCAGATTCTTTACCAGCTGAGCCAAAAGGGAAGCCCAAATTAAGAAAAGTGCTGAAAATAAGGCCAAGAATTCCTCGGGTCTGCATTTTCCAGGAAATTTTTTGTGTAGGTGCTGCTTTTGAACCATATATTCCCAGAGAGGAAAATTTTCTCTGACTTTCCTCCCCTCAGCCCATTGTATATGTTAGACAACATTAAGACATCAACTGGTGATCCAAAGACCCAGTTTTCCTGTAAGATGTCTTTAGTATGGGAGTTGTTATTAATGATCTTAGGAAGTAAAAGGGAGTTTAAAGTGTTGGAAAGTTGGTGGGTTAATCTTCATTTCTTTCACACGAGTGATGGTAATCATGGCAGTTTCCATGGCTGAAGACCTATGATGTGCTAGCCCTGGTGTGGGTGCTTTGGCACTCAGTTGTTCTAACCTCCACAACTGCCCTGCCAGGTATACAACATCACCCTTATTGTACTGATGAGGAAAGTGAGGCTCAGAGAGGTTAAGTAACTGCCCAAGGTCACACAGCTAGTTAAGTTTCGAAAGTAGGAAGTGCAACAATTTGAACCCAGCTCAGTCTGAGGTTTTCTCCACTAAAGCCGTGCTGGCAGCAGGAGAGAATAGGCCTTGGTTTATGGAGAGGTTAGATATGGGTTGGGTCTGTCTGCAGGTAACAGGGTGGCACGCCTGCCCTGGGCCCACCTTGCCGTCCCATCACTGTATTCACAGGTGGCATGGATGTGACAGAACTGCACGGAGGGCCCACAGACTGAGGTCCGCTTGCGGCAGAATCTCCCCGCAGAGCCGTTCCTGCAGGTCCCAGGAAGGCAGGCGCCGTCGCTGTCAATCCTGTTATCACATGTTCCAAAAATGCATGGACATGCTGAAAGAGAAGGAAAAGGGCCATTCGGGGCTTGGGGACAAGCTTAGCAATGGGCACATGGGTCACAGAGGAAGTCCCCCATCCTCAACCCCCATCTCCTCACTCCTGGCAGGACAGACCTGGTAGCTGAGCCTGGGAAGGCTCTGGGAGCCTCTTTGTCCCTGTGCCAGGACAGCTTTCAGAGAGAAGGGCTCGACCTCTGTACTGCTGTGTATGTCTGTATGTGCAGTGCAGTGGGAGGGTGGGTTATGATGAAAGAAAGAGGTCAAGGAGCTCAATTTTCACCTACTTCCTGTTGGAGAGTTTAGTCTGACATTTTCTGCCTTCTGAAGATGTTCTGGAATAAACAGAAGTGATTTCTCCTGCCAGCACAGCCTCTGAGGTGCGGCTTATATACTTGTTCTTCATTCTCTATCATAGCAGACCAATGCTCACTCGTGGCCAGTATTTGCACACTGACCTTGTTCTAGGCATTGGGCCAGCCTTTAACTTGCAACCTTTCAATTACAGTGTTTCCCTGGTGGTTCAGGCAGTAAAAGATCTGCCTGCAATGCAGGAGACCTGGGTTTGATCCCTGGGTCAGGAAGATCTCCTGGAGAAGGAAATGGCAACCTACTCCAGTATTCTTGCCTGGGAAATCCCATGGACAGAGAAGCCTGGCGGGCTACAGTTCACGAGGTCACAAAGAGTTAGACATGACTTAGCGACCAAACCACTCTCATTCATAGTCACCAGCTTCAAGAAGTAGGTACTTTTACCATTCCCATGTTCAAGATGAGGAAATTGAGGCCCAGAGAGGTGACTGTCTAATTTGCCTAACTTGCTGGTAAGTTCCCATAAAGGGACTTGAACTTAGACCTTCAAATTCCATTTCAGTTAGTCACCATGAGTCACTAACAGTAGATCAGTAAATCGGCTGGCATTTCCACCTGCTCGTTATCATCTTAAACTGTAGCTGCTAAATTTGCTTTTGATTACAAATATTTAAAAATTGCTGCAATGCGAGCCAGCTTATCAGAGTCAGGCTCACACTCTAGAGATTCTCAAAGGCAGGTGGCAAGGATTTGGGGGTTTGAATATGATCAGAAATGAAGGAATCTGTGGTTTTGCCCCAGAAGGGACTGTGTGGAGAGAAATTAGTGTGGGGTCTTAGAGCCAGCATCCAGGAAAGAGAAACATAGTGAATGGGGGCTGGAAGAGATTTAAAACAAAAAAGACTTTCCATAAACTTTTATGAAAGTCAGGGCTTAGTTAGCAAGGAACAAGACCCCAGAAAGAAGAGGAAGCTCCCCAGTGTGAGATGGTGGGCAGTCACAAACCCGGACAAGAGGCTTTGGAGCAGGAAGCCTACCAGTCCTTTCCCAGCCTTAGCATTCTGCCTGCTAGCCTCATAAAAATGCCTCTACCAACAGGCTTTGGAATAAGCTCCTATTTTCCTTCCCCTCAGAAACTTTATTTGGCAAAAAGAGCATTGGACTAGGATCGGCAGCCCTGACTCTGCTGGGCTCTGGTGTCCCATCCCTCTTGAGAGGTAGCTGTGAAAATCAGATACGGTAAGAGAGAGAGGGGTTGTGTGTTTTGTAACATACAAGTGGAGTTAGCAGTGTTAGTAGTAAGAATGGCTTCATTTACTGATTATTTGCTAGGTATGTGCTTTGGGCTAAAGTCCTCAATTATGATCCAACTTAATCAGCCACCTAGGAAGTGGGTTACAGTATTGTATTCATTTTATAAATGGGGAAACTGAGCTTCAATGAGACTTTTTCTAAGGTCTCAGTTTTTTTTTTTTTTTTACTGTGCCACATGGCTGGTGGGAACTTAATTCTCTGACCAGGGATAGAACCTCAGCAGTGAAACCACGGAGTCCTAACCACTGGACTACCAGGGAATTCCCTCTAAGGTCATAGAACCAGTAAGTTTCAGAATGGAGCTTTAACTTCGTGTTGGTCTGACTCCACAGCAGGCTCTGATCTATTCATTTTTTTTTTCCCCGTCAAGTTCTGATCTCAGCCTGGTGGTGGTGGTTTAGTCACTAAGTTGTGTCCGACTCTTCTGACCCCATGGACTATAGCCTGCCAGGCTTCTCTGTCCATGGGATTTTCCAGGCAAGATTACTGGAGTGGGTCACCATTTCCTTCTCCAGGGGATCTTCCTGACCCAGGGATCGAACCCAGGTCTCCTGCATTGCTGGCAAATTCTTTACCCACTGAGCCACCAAGGAAGCCATTCTTTCCCCCCAGTGAGTTCTAATCTTAGCTTAGATACACAGAGATGTATATTTTTATTTATATACGTATATATTCCCATTGTATTATTTTTAAGAACAATGTATTTTCTAAGATTATATAGCTGTATATTTTTCAACACCTAGTACTGTGGAACTTTCTACATGTTCTATGAGTTTCCTGACATTTATGTCACTGAAATTAGCATAACAGCAACAATGCCAATAATAATAGATGAGAATAACAATAATAGATAATAATATTGGTAGTGCATACGAAGTGCCAGGCATTGTTCTTGGGCAAGTGTTTTCCATTTATAACTTGTACTAGCCTTATGAGGTTGTTACCAATATGACTCTATTTTACAGGTGAGGAAACTGAGGCCTAACTAACCCAAGGCCACACATTTAGCAAAGGGAGGAGCTGATGGAAGACGACTGCTTGAAAGGTGGGGAGGCTATGTGCTGATAAGAAGTCTGTGATCAGTTCAGGTACATGGGAAACCCTACATGACTGGTTTTTGAAGGTGGTCTTGGGTCAGTGGTGCTGACATCCCAGGGGACTTGTTAAGAGCTGCAAATCCCCAGGGTACCACTCAGGCTTTCTATCTCAGAGCTCTGTGAGGGGGCTCAGCGACCTGGTACATGCTAGCATTTGGGACCCAAGGGCTTAAGAGATGCCCTGTGATAGGGGCACCCACCATGCCAAGGGGCAGCCAACACCAGGATTGCACTGCAGAGCCATGGGGACCCTGGCTAAGGAGCGGAAGGCAGCTCTGGAAACGACACTTACTTTTGTCACACTGTGGTCCGTATTTACTGGGGTCTGAACAGAACTGGCACTGGGAGCCTCGGAAGCCATCCTGGCAAGCACACGTCCCGTTGCCATCAAGGCCGTCGGCACACTGGGAACAAAGACAGGGCCCCTGGCCGTCAGGACGACACACCTCCCACCCCCTACCCCTGGCCAGGAGTCCGGGATACTTTTGTTTCCTGACCTGCTTCTTTGACTCAGATTCTGCTTGAAATGACTCCTTGGGAGCTCTTGTGGAAAGTGGAGCCGTGGGTATTAGGTACAAAGCTATGAGAGTGACATATAGGAATCCCGAGCCAGGATTCAGAATTTTACAGGAAGTCATTTGAGGAGGCCGGTCACAACTGGAACCTCTACACAATGCTTAAGGGTCGAACTGATAAACCTCCAACCTTCAGAATGAAGGCCATCCTTTCTCTGCAGTTTCTCACATGCTCAGCTATGTGACTCCAAATGGCAGTGTTTGTCCCTTCAGCATGAGCATTTTCCCCCTAGCTCTCCAGCAATTTCAAGGTTAGATTTGTATTGATTGACATGCATCACAATAGGGCTTGTGGCCCCAAACAGACTCCCAGCCACAGAGGTTAATTCGTAGCAGCTTCGCGCTATTACCCTCGCCTGTGTGGTGTCCCCCTTGGTGGTCAGGCAGTTTTTCCTTCCCCTTGAAAGAGGCATATTTTTGACACAGATTTCTTATATGTGCAGATCCATAATTTCCCCAAACGAACCACAGCCACTTTTACCTTTGTTTGTTCAGCCCTGGCCTCCCTGCTAGATGAGTCAAGTTTCGACTCTTACACTTCATTAAGCCAGGTTTTGTAGATGGGCTAAAAAAGCATTCACTTAGCAGTTTCTTTCTTTCTTTCTTTTTAAAAGAATAACAGAATTTTGGTCCTAAAAAATCTTGGAACATCAATACAGGCCAACAATGCTATCTCCCACAGAAGGAAAGTAGGGTCCAGAAAGCCTTGCTGAGTTGTTCAAGGTCATGCCCTCAGCAGTAGGAAAGGAGGCCAGAAGGGACCTTGCCGGACACCTTGCCCCCTGCCACTCCCCCAGGAAAGATTCCTTCACCTGTAGATATCTTCTGTTCTTTTAGCAACTGATCTGTTTCTTTTGTTCCCTGGGAACTATGACTGGCATTGAGTCATTTCTTGGTTTAATGGTTTTAAGAATTCTTTTTTTTTTTGCTTAACGCAGGTCAGAAACATTACTTTGCCAGCAAAGGTCTGTCTAGTCAAAGCTATGGTGTTTCCAGTAGTCATGTATGGATGTGAGAGCTGGACCATAAAGAAAGCTGAGTGCCAAAGAATTGATGTTTTTGGACTGTGGTTTTGGAGAAGACTCTTGAGAGTCCCTTAGACTGCAAGGAGGTGAAACCCGTTAATCCTGAAGGAAATCAACCCTGCATATTTACTGATAGTGAAGCTGAAGCTCCAATACTTTGGCCACCTGATGCAAAGAGCCAACTCATTAGAAAAGACCCAGATGCTGGGACAGATTGAAGGCAGGAGGAGAAGGGGATGACAGAGGATGAGGTGGTTGGATGGCATCACTGACTCAATGGGCATAAGTTTGAGCAAACTCCAGAGATAGTGAAGGACAGGGAAGCCTGGCATGCTGCAGTCCATGGGGTTGAATAGAGTTCCACGAGCAACTGAACAACAACACAGGTCAACCTCAGCCTTTGTGAAAAAGTAAGCCTCAGCCCTTATCACCTGCCCATTCCCGGAGCACGGATTCGAGAAGCCTCCTGGGCACTGGTTGCAGTCTGGCCCGTAGAAGCCTTTGCAGCATTTTGGAATCTGAAAAACAAAATGCATGTTGCCTTTTGGAATCCCAAGCAGAGTGCCAGTTCCTCAAAGGAAATTAATCTCATTCATTTTCATTTCTATTACAATCACAAACAGTATCAGCCCTGCTCCCTTCCCAGGAGAATGCCTTTTTCTTGGGTGGATGGCAGCGTGGCTTGTGCTCAGCCATCTGTTCACTGTGAACCTCCTGAGGGCTGCCCCTGGCTGCCTGCCCGGCTCTGGCACCATACGAGCAAGAGAGACACGGGCTTGTGCTCAGGGAGCCTGTGTTCCAGCTAGTCAGGGAAGACAAAAATAATACATTAAAAAAAAGAGGATTTCAGAGAGTAGTATGTGCTGGGAAAATGAAGTGCTGTTGTCAAGTGGTGGCGGGGACGGAGGTGTGGGGCCACTGGGGACCACTGTGGATTGGGCGGTAACAGAGGAAGTGATGGCGGAATGGAGACTTGAGAGATGAGTCAGCCCCAAGAAAACCTGGAAAAGCATTCTGAGGGAGGAAATGGCAAAGGCACACCTGCTGAGGTGGGACTGAGGGTGAGAGACACGCCAGGGGCACTGCTGAGTGTGCGCCAGGTGGGGGACTGTCAGGAGTGTGGGCTCTGTGTTAAGAGCCATAGGAACCGTGGGATGGATGCTAAGATGCAGGGAAGGGATAACCTGGCCACACATGGAGACTCTGCTCCAAGCTTCCTTTGCAGGAAAACGTGGTCACCACTGGCAACCTCTGATTCACAGACCCTGCCTGGGGCCTAAGAACTGCCCAGCCTGCTGGCTTCTGTATGGGCCTTGGCGGCCTGGTGAGGTCCCCGGCCACACACACACGCCTCACCTTCACGGTGGCATTACAGTATCTGGCACATCCATTCTTCAGGCTCCTGATTCGGCCAAGGTAGATACACTTGTGAACAAAGAGTGTCTGGAAGAAAGTCAAGAAGAAAAAGCACTGCAGTCTGCATTTTGAGGTCATCTGGGAATCACTTGGCTTCTCTATACACTAGACGATCTATTTCCTTCAGCTTACCATCAGTGCCAGGATAGAGCTCTAAAGCACACAGGCGGAACTCAGTCACCTGTTAGGCCTCTGTTTCCTTGTGGGAGAATACAGGCCAGGGTTTACATGATGACCTGGGGCATAGGTACCTTTCATCCCCTCTCATGTCCCGGCAGACATAGCTGATCGATTAGGGAACATGTTCCTGTACATCGCGGGTGTGGTTTAGCCTTCCTTTCAATTAATAACCATCTCTAACCTCTTCTTAGTGACTGAACTGAACTGAACCGAACTTGAGTCCCTTGGACTGCAAGGAGATCCAACCAGTCAATCCTAAAGGAATCAGTCCTGAATATTCACTGGAAGGACTGATGCTGAAGCTGAAGCTCCAATACTTTGGCCACCTAATGTGAAGAAATGACTCAATGGAAAAGACCTTGATGCTGGGAAAGATTGAAGGCAGGAGGAGACAGAGGATGAGATGGCTGGATGGTATCACTGATTCAATGGGTATGAGTTTGAGCAAGCTCCAGGAGTTGGTGATTGACAGGGAGGCCTGGCATGCTACAGTCCATGAGGTTGCAAAGAGTTGGACACAACTGAGTGACTGAAGTGATGTACATGTTAAAAAAAATTTGTGCTTTTCTCCTGTTAATTTATCTTACATCAACTTAATTTGCAGGCTCAGCCAAGGACCCCAAGAGGGTGGAGGTAAAGTTTTGTCTCTCTTAAACAAACACTAGGTTTTATTTAAGAGGAAAACTAGAGAGGGAATGTTTACTGAGTGGCTATTTGATCCAGGCATTGCACTTGGGTTTTTACCTATGCTNGGAGATCAGCCCTGGGATTTCTTTGGAAGGAATGATGCTAAAACTGAAGCTCCAGTACTTTGGCCACCTCATGCGAAGAGTTGACTCATTGGAAAAGACTCTGATGCTGGGAGGGATTGGGGGCAGGAGGAGAAAGGGACGACCGAGGATGAGATGGCTGGATGGCATCACGGACTCAATGGACATGAGTCTGAGTGAACTCCGGGAGTTGGTGATGGACAGGGAGGCCTGGTGTGCTGCGATTCATGGGGTCGCAAAGAGTCGGACACGACTGAGTGACTGAACTGAACTGAACTAACTGCTGACAGCATTCCAGAAGCTTCCCACTCACCATCATCTTCCTATCCAAAGGTCATCTCTCTCCTTACTTTAACATCACAAAATTATTTTGCCTATTTGTGGATTTTGTATAAATGAAATAGTTTGGTCTTGCTTCCTTTATTCAAGGTTATGTTTATGAAATTTATCCACAGTGCAGGTATGTGGCAGTACTTTGTTTCACTGTTATTGCTGTGTAGCATTTATAGAGACATATCATTATTGGTATATTGTTATTCTATTGTTACCTAACAGAAGCAGAAGTTATTAAGAAGAGGTGGCAAGAATACACAGAACTGTACAAAAAAAGATTTTCACAACTCAGATAATCAAGATGGTGTGATCACTCACCTAGAGCCAGGCATCCTGGAATGTGAAGTCAAGTGGGCCTTAGGAAGCATCAATACGAACAAAGGTAGTGGAGGTGATGTAATTCCAGTTGAGCTATTTCAAATCCTGGAAGATTATGTTGTGAAAGTGCTGCACTCAATATGCCAACAAATTTGGAAAACTCAGCAGTGGTCACAGGACTAGAAAAGGTCAGTTTTCATTTCAATCACAAAGAAAGGCAATGCCAAAGAATGCCCAAACTACTGCACAATTGCACTCATCTCACATGCTTTGCTAGCATAGCTTTGCTCTGCTCAAAATTCTCCAAGCTGGGCTTCAACAATACGTGAACTGTGAACTTCCAGATGTTCAAGCTGGTTTTAGAAAAGGCAGAGGAACCAGAGATCAAAATGCCAACATCTGCTGGATCATGGAAAAAGCAAGAGAGTTCCAGAAAAAAAGTCTACTTCTGCTTTATTGACTTTGTCAAAGCCTTTGACTGTGCAGATCAGAATAAACTGTGGAAAATTCTTCAAGAGATGGGAATACCAGACCACCTGACCTGCCTCTTGAGAAATCTGTATGCAGGTCAGGAAGGAACAGTTAGAACTGGACATGGAACAACGGACTGGTTCCAAATAGGAAAAGGAGTACGTCAAGGCTGTATATTGTCACCCTGCTTATTTAACTTCTATGCAGAGTACATCATGAGAAATGCTGGACTGGAAGAAACACAAGCTGGAATCAAGATTGCTGGGAGAAATATCAATAATCTCAGATATGCAGATGACACCACCCTTATGGCAGAAAGTGAGGAGGAGCTAAAAAGCCTCTTGTTGAAAGTGAAAGAGGAGAGTGGAAAAGTTGGCTTAAAGCTCAACATTCAGAAAACGAAGATCATGGCATC